>JAPMOQ010037223.1:943294-1036880 GCA_026543055.1 Argiope trifasciata | reverse complement strand
GTCAAATTTTGTATTTAGATAATGTTTTGCTTTTATATTCCTGAAAAACGAAATTCGCACACATACGCGTGGGCAAGCACACATTTTTTAAAACTGATTATTAGAATGATTACATTCAATTTCCACTTCGAAGTGCCAGCAATGCAGTAGAGTAGTCAGAAAAACATGAATAACGTGTGTATCCAGGATCGCACTTTTTATTTATTTATGTATTTATATTTAATATTTTGGCTTTTTGTTTATCTATATAGGCGTCTTTACTGAAACAAACTCAATTTTAGACGAAAAAAAAACACACATTATTTTACAATTAAATGTTTGAGCCTTTTTCTATCTGCTCTCATGTTGACAACGTCTTATAGTGCCATCGCTGACTACATTTCCCTATAATAAAATTGAGTGTAAGTTCGTGTTTCGAAGTGTAAAGTTTTTTCGTGTTTTGAGTGTAAGTTCGAACGTGTAGTTTTGCTTTCCCGCTCTAATAATGTCATCATAAGGAAGAGAGATTTACAGTAATCTGTATCCGGTGTGACGTCAGAAGTCCCAGGCTTGGCGACTTGGCGAAAAATTTGGCAACTTTGGCAACAAAATGGAAAGTACCGAAACATTGAGAATTTTCCCGATTCGTCCACTAGGAGCCGAGATACATCCAGAACGCTCCTGATTGGTCCATAAGATGATAGCACCGCGTCCCGCCTGTATATATAAGCAAGTCAAAGCTCAGCAGCGAAAAAAAAAAAAAAAAAGGAAAGAAGACCTGAAGAAGAATCAATCGGGAATCAGGGAGAAGTAGCACATTTGAAAAGGAGGGAAAAGGACCTAATAGAGAGGTCTTGAACTGAGGAGTCCTGAACGGTGGACTGCTGTATGGCATATTCTGACGAAGCCTGCGTCGTGTGTCGTCGTCAGGAACGGAGCTGTCCTGAACTGAGGAGTAGACCCGTTGTGCGAAGTAGTGAGTTGGCAGCGAAGGCAAGAAGAGACAGTGAATAGTTTCAGCCTGTTCCGGAGAGACCTACCTGAGAGTAGAAAAAAATCCCTTTAAGATTCCCTCTCCTGCTGAATCCTGTCTGGCCGCTTTGTGAGCTGTGGACATTGTCACTACGGAATTTCTGCCTGTGGACTACTATCTGTAGTGTGCTGTCCTGTGTGTTCGTCTCGACTGTTTATAGTTATCTCCTTTCATAGTTGGGGAGTAAATATTTGTCGTCTGTGTGCTGTCCTGACTTCGTCCTGTGAATATATATATATATAAATGTCTGTGTTGTGTCGTCTACTAAAGGACTTATCATTTTGTGCTCATCATCTCTTCTCTAACACCGTACGCAACTACTATACGAGGTAAAAAAAGAACCCGATGGATCTGTAACAATATAAATAATGAGAGTTTAACTGTAAAATTAATACTGTAATACGGCAAATTGTTTTAAATAGCAAGTTCAGCTAAGTGCATTCCTGATTATTATTTTTTTTTTCTTTTCAAATGAACAGTTCATATAAAGGTAAGATTGAAAAATATACATTTGTAATTAGTATGTAATTCGTATCCAAATGTTTTCATCGAAAAAAGCAACAACAAAATTTTAACAAAAAAATATTTACTTAAGCTTGGTTTTCCAGATATTATTCCGTAAAGTCTTGACGTCCGGTATTTTAAGAATATTTTTTATTGAATGCTTTCCCTTTGCTTCAGGGCCGTGGTGGCCCGGTGGTAAGGTATCGGCTTCGGAACCGGAGGGTTCGAGACTCGATTCCACCGAAGAACCGTCGTGTGAGGGGGTCTCTTGCAAGTTAAATCTGTCAGGCCAAACGTCCTCCCTCTGGTGTGGAGAGGGGGGTGCCAGTTCAGGTGTTGTCCTCGTCATCCCTGGTTCAAAATTACGAGGTCTGTCCCAAAATAGCCCTCGTGTTGCTTTAAAATGGGACGTTAATATAACTAAACTAAACTAAACTTCCCTTTGCTTCATGTAACAGAAAGTAAAAAATAGTTTCATTCCCTCAAAATTGAAACTCTGATGTCGGTTTGTTTGCTAAGAAAAAAAAGAAGGATTCGATTGTTTTATCAGAAAAACGACTGTTTTTTAACAACTGAACGGCTTGCCCTCCCCTCTTTTTTGATTACCCATCATTAATGGATAATCCATTCAAAAAAGAAACTAATACGTTTTTACTATCGCAGGCTTCTCCCAAAAGCAATCAAAGTTACAATGCGTACGTAAAGTACATAGTTAAACAAAAAATTCTTTTGGTAATACGAGCAGGAAAATTATATTTATTTATGGTAAATAAATAGGAAACAACATGACGGTTTATGTTTTAAAAATACAAGGGGTGTTCGGATGAAAGGGTGCTAAACGACAATGTGGGTATAAATGAAGATTTTATTAATGTATACACCATAGGCATGAGCATAACGATCCCATTGATAAATGGACCGAAAGTTTCCTTGCTCCCAGAATTTCTGCGGCTGTCACTAGACCCAGTTCGCAGCGTCCTTGAGTTCGCCGTCCGAGTTGAAACTCTTCTCTTTCAGATATCTTTACAGAGAACCAAATAAATGAAAATCCCAGGACATGTCTGGCTATACAGCCGGGGTTACACGACCGTCCGTTTCACAGATTTGGTCATAAATCAGACCTCCGACCCACTGGAGAACCACACTATCCCATAGCCACGAGGATGCGTTTCCCCTTCGACCCCTCTTGAACAGCTCTCCTCTTGTTCTCCTTCTCCTCGACTCCTTTTAGTCAGTTTACCGACAAATTGTCGGTAAAGTCGACGGGCATCAAAGAAGACCAGAAAACCGCAAGAGGGGTCAAGGTTTAACGAGATTTTATTGCCCTTTGCACGAAAACTTGGCGTTCATCTACAGGGATGTCTGAGCCTATGTACTTGATCTTACATTTACAAGATCTTATCTTACATACACTTATCTTATTCATATGTATAATAATAAATGATAACCAATTCTATAATTAATAGAAAAGTGAGGTTGTTTTTATCAGAAAAATAAATAGCGGAATTAAATTAATTTTTAAAAAAGTAAGATGTAAGAAAATATCTATAACTGTTTTATTTACTAATATCTATCACTGTTTTATTTACTAATATTTGAATATTCTCATATTTCTGAATGAATTTCCTTGAATATCGCTATCACCTATTCTCATAAAAGGGAAAAAATGTATGTATATGTATATTACAATAGTTCACTAAGCAATATCTTTATCAAGAAACTAGCCGACCTTGGTGACCAGAAGTTCGTCAGTATAAAAGATCTCTAAAATTTTCAGTTATATTTTTTATGTAACTTGGTCTTTTAATAGCTTTTTCTGCAAAATATTTAGCTATCAAAGTTTTTGATAGTTATATAACTCAGTCATACAGTCATATGTAAGCCTTAAACACTTCCGTTCATTTTATTATTTATCTTTTACTAATTTCTGTCACATTCCATAAAATTTTCACATTAAATTAGAGTGGAAATGCTAAATACAATTAATATAAAAATTGTTTTTACTGAAGTCAAGCACTTCTTTTCTCAAATATAAAAATTGAATGCAGAGTTCCTCAGCATTGAAGTTGTATACGCAAAATAAATTTCCTAATTTATGTAGGAATTGGGTGGGACAGAATGCCCATCCAACCACATTTAGTTCAGTGTCTAGGGTCACTGAATGAAGAAAAAAGAAGCTTTTGAACATGAACGAAATTTATTTACAGTAAAGAAAAAGACATTTACAATTACGACAGGACTATTTACAATAGAGAAAAGAAAAAAGTAAAAAGGAATTACTTATAGATGCCGCTAAGAGTTTCATGGCGTTTCGCATTCTAAAGATACATGATCGGAACGACGATGAAATCCTCTCTAGTCCCCGTCCGGCGAGCGAATGCGCAGTTCGCCTTTTCTCGAATTCTTACGTCACGCATTTTGGACTTTGGTTCAGCCATATCTAGCGATACCCGTAGCGACATCTATTGCAACAAATTGGAAAATATTTAACAGCAAAACTAAATATTTAACAGTAATGGCCGTTGATTAAATCTCTACATTTATATAATATTTTAAAGAATTATTCAACACAAATTTCTTTAATTCATTGTAAAATTCAGTTTTTAATTTACTTTCAAAACATTTAAACGATGCTAATATTTTATTTCACCTCAGTCTATAAATATTCTTAAGAAAAAATTATGGTTTAAATTTTACACATTCCTTTTGTCCTAAGGAGTTCATATTTTACGAAATACTCTTTAACTCAAGTTCAATAAATAAACTTTCTACCTTTTTCGATCAAATCTGTCAGTTTTTACGTATTAATATTAGAAAAGTCATTTTCATAATCATAGGACAATCACTGTAGCCAAACTCTGATAAAAGATGTGCGTATCTTCTTTGAAAAGGTCTGTCAAGTGGTCTAAAATTGCCAGTTTTTATAGAAGAACGATATTCAAATTTTATAAATTATTCAGTTTTAGTGAATGATTTTGTTGAGTGGAGTTCAAAGATTTTTTGTTTAACCCTTAATGCTCCAAAACATAATTCGATGCGTAAATATTTTCCGAATAAGAGACTTGTTTATTGTTCCGAAAAAATAATATAAATGAGTTTTCTTTAAGTTGAATTTTCCGGATAAATTAATATACATATTTTTACCACTCTTAAGTATTTTTACTTGCCAAAATTAAAAAAAAATGAAATAAAACGCCGAAAGGATGCAATGCCTTGAATGGTACCTGAGAGGAGAGATCAGAGTTCTAAAGTTTAAAATATTGATGTCTCAAAAAATTTTGTTAAATATGATTCACATGGTAATGTAAAAATTAAAAATTCTAATTCATTGGAGCATTTATTGATTCAAGTTATATAAAATATATTTAGTTCATTTAGACTGTTTTGTTAGTAAATGCATGCTCCCCTCCGATTAAAAAAAAATTATGCTCGCAGATTAGAGTGATTATCCTATAGATATATTAAATCATGTTTGCCTTAAATTTATCTGTTTGATTAAATTAATAATATAGATATTGTAAAAGGCCATAGAAATCTTTTCCTCCATTTATTTTTTAGAAAATATATTTCAAATTTTTTTAGCTTCATATAAACACTTGCTGAAATTTTCACTTTTATATATTTAAGTAGCAATAAATTGGTTTGGATTTCCAAGCTTATATCAACATATAAAATCTGAACTCAAGTTTGATATTTTATGAACTGTAGCATTTCCTTTTTTATTCGTTTGTTCCTCAAGATATAAAAGCCCACAGCCTTAGTTTCTCTATTATTTGGCATCTTTTTACACTAATTATTGTCTTTTACTTTAGTCTTTTCCAAGTTCAATTAATGTTTATAGCTACTTTCTGAGATTTTCAATAGAACTCTTCAAATTCAGGAAATAATCTAAATTCCAATTTAAACCCTTTTTGCAGAAGCCCCCCACCCCATAAAAAATAACATGACCTTATCTTTAAAGTATTAGAATAAAGTTCCAATATAATAAATATAAAAATGTGGTCAATAAAATTTACTCTCAAAGGATATAACATGATTTGTTGCTTAATTTCAAACGGTCTAAATTCTATCTTTACTTTGTTAAAATATATAACATTCATCAACTTTCATCACATTTTTTTTAAAAATAGGATGGCATTATATTAATTAAAGTACTTAAATTGGTTTGAAATTAACACCTTCAACACCTATGCAGAATTACCTTAACTTCATAAAACTTGGGCATATGCGATTGATTTCGTGGAACAAAAAAACGGGCTTTTTGAGTTAATCAGAGGAATCAAATATCCATAGATAAAGTTAATTTAAAGTTAATTTCTTACTTAATTTATATATAATCTCAATAAAAATTAGCTGACTCTATTGTTACCATACAAAATACTGGTATGATGACTGAATAATACTGGTAGTCTGATGGTATATAAGCTAGAAAATGGGGTAATATATTTCAGATTTGGAAGAATTTCTATAATTATCAAAATTTTCTTATTGAAAATATGTTTTTCCCCTGAGAGTTAATCGGCAGTTATCGTTTGAATTATTAATTTGATTTCAGACAAAGCGCTTAATATTTTGAAAAAATAAGTAACTTATTTGAACAATTTTAAAATAAAAAAAACATTAGCTCATTCCAAGTAACAGCTTGGGGAAGCTATATAATTACAAGTATACATACATTCATACTGAAAGAACTAAACATTATTGATATCCATTTAAATTTGAATTTAAAGCACTTTCTATGTATTTTTTTTTTCATTCTGTTTAATAAAGCAAAACTGTAAGAGATATAAAGATTAAATCCTCATGAAATTAAAAATTATACTTCATTAAATTGAATTTATAATATGCACATCAAAATTATAAATGCCTTCTATGTGAGAAAATTATAAACGTCTTCCTTTATGACAAATTTTTAAATCAAATTTCTCAAATTTTATTTATTACTTTAAACGCTCATCTGAAACGCAATAAGGGGTAGACAACATTTTTCTCACGGAAGCTTCGTTTCGTTTTCAAAGACACGGAGTATCATTATTACTCTGAAAGGTGATTGATTACCATTTGGCGTACATTGTAAGATCGCCAAATCTTGCATGCAAAGATAACGGCTATAATGTGACAACCCTGAGCGGGAAAGATATATTTTAATGATATGGGGGAGGGAATTTATTGAGCTCATATTCCGCATAACCGGTCGAACTGCTCTCAATTGAATTTGTCCATTTCCGCGTGTGTGACCCAGGGGACGTGTGGACGCGTATTATAATGGAGCAGAACCACACCCTACTTGAGTAGCCCAGGTCTTTTGTTCTTGATGGATTTACATACTCTTCAGAGTTTCTCACACTAAACATCGGAGTTAATGGTTCTTCTGTACTCGAGGAATTCAACAAGTCGCGAATCTTGAACGGAGAACACAAGGACTTTGTGAAGCTCACAGGAATTCTGGGAACAAGGAACACTTAGGCTCATTAATCAATGGGATCGTTGGGCTCAGACCTATGTTGTATACTTTAAATAAAGTCTTCATTTATACCCACAGTATCGTTTCGTACTTTTTTTATCTGAACATCCCTTGTAAATTAAAGTTGCTCCACAGGCCATACCAACAGATCCAGAATTATCAAATTTGGTAATCTTACTTGAATGGTAGGTGCTCATCGAATTAAAATTTTAATTAGATTTTCATTTAAAAATTAATAAAAATTTTAATTTTTGAAAAACTATAAAAATTACCACTATAATCACCATAAAACTCGCCAAAGATGGCATGAAAGATTCAGCCAAAATGATAAATTTGGCCTAAATGTTAACATCTCGTTACTATTGTACGGCAATACCTACAAGGCTTTCTCTGGAACATGCGATAAAGTTTTGTGGAGACCGCTCTCACTGGTTTCCTCTTCAAAATAAATTCTTTAAATATAAATAAAATATTTCCTTTTTATAAGTATGAGTAACTGCTATTGTAATTCGATATTCTTTTATATACAGCAATGAAATTGCATAGACCGTTCAAATTGTCCTCATTTGTTTCCTAGTTTATCTTCCAACCAAATCACGATCTAGGAGAATAATCAGTTCATTGGCTAAAGATAGAGCTAAGTTTCAGATTTGTAAAAAAAAAATGCAAAAATAGAGAAAGAGGAATGTGTAATTCAGAGGAAACTGAAATTGCATCGTTTAGTTTTATTTTAGACATAAGTTTGCGACGATTATTTATAAAATAGTAGATACATTTCCGTTTCTTCCAGAAGTATAGACCTGCCTAGAAAGAATATAGTACTTTGAAGAGATTTGTGAAAACTGTATTTAGAGGACACTTAGAAAGATCGTGCTTAGAAGACATTTAGGAAAATCGTATGACAACAGTAGCGTGTCTGCGTTTCAGAACTACAGGAAGAAATAGAAATCCAGTAATGTAATGTTGTTACAAACTTATTCCTACGGAAAATCTGGATGACGAAACTTTTGCAGTTTAGCCAAAAAAAAAAAAAAAAAATCTAATTCATATCCTTTTTTCTGAATTATTGTTCACTAATCACTTTTGATAACAAACTGGTTCACGAGGATGAATAGTTGCTGAATATTTCAAAAAAAATTATGTATCTTGCCCTTAAAGATTTCCTCAGTAATGTAATTTTAAGCTTTAAATTTTGATAGACTCGTGATTAGTATTATTTTAGAAGCCTCAGTTCTATTTACTGTCATCTTAACTAAGATTTGAGCCTTAATTTGAAACAGGGATGATTAAATGTCAATAAATACAATAATTATCTTGCTCAAACTAAACATGTTCATTAAAAACACAAAGATTCATTGAAATTATAGAATCATTATGTACTGAAAATGTTTATAGTATACATACATCTTCAATGATATACTATGATTCACTGATAATATACATTGTATGATACAGAATGCGTTTTATTGTTGGGAAATGTCTTAGTGAATTAAAGTCATATCTCGAATTTAGCAAAAAAATTCAGTGAACTACAATAAGGAAGCAACTTTAAAGCAACAAGAACAATAATATATTTTTCTATGTTCATTTATATTTCCGGAAACAGCAGGACTATTTAAAAATCGACGTACTTTTTAAAAAAAATTCATTGTCGCTTAAGTGAGGAATTAAACTTTAATCGTATATGCAAACAAATTCCCAACATTTTATTCAAAGCATAATGTACACAGAAAATTGCTCAACACTAACCACCTTTGGTAATCAGATGATTCACAGAAAATACTAAAGTTATCAAACTTTAATAAAGTCTCTTAAGTTTAATATATTCATAATTCTCTCAATAAAGTAATTTTAAATACTAAATTGTGATGAAGCGGAGTTATAATCTTGCGCTTTTTCTGTTTATTAAACCACAAGGACCTTCTTAAAGGAGTGTTGTCCAATAATGTCACAATGCCACTAAACACTTAAGAACCTGGGTTATCTATTTCAGATTCCAAATTGCTTTTTGTGGTATTATAAAGTCACATTATATCTCCTCATGTAATCTAAAAATATAGTAAGGAATATTTTCATTACTAGGGTGGAAAGAAAAAGGCCTCGGTGGCCAAGTGATAAGGGAGCTGGTTCGAAACTCGATTTCACTGATAATTCGTGTAGAAGATTTGGATCGTAAATCCGATCGCAAATGTTCTCCTATTGGTGTGGTAGGGATTTTTGAAAAAAAGGCGCTAGTTAAAGAAAGTGTCACCCTTGACATATGAGTGAGGCTCAAATTAGCAAGAAATATCTCAAAATAATCTTAGCGTTGCTTTCAATAGGGACATTAGTTTAAATAAAGTTTTATAAAGTAAAAAATTGGGTGATTAAATATTTGATGTAAAATAAAGATAATTTGAATTTCATTATAGGTATTGAAACTTTTGTTAAAAATTAAAAAAGCATATATTTAAAATTATTAAAATTTACGAAAAAAAGAGCCAGGAAACTACATTTGTACTGTGAAAAGATGTTTTTTAATCAATAAAAGGTATAATTTTTGAACAATAATAGTTTGAGAAAATAAAGCTGAAAATACAAAATTTCGATTCATTTTCAAATAATTAAAAGTAAAAAAAAAATCGCTTCTAGGTGCACATTTTCGCTTCTCCAGAATATTTCTGCCAAATTTAGTAGTTCTAGCGCCAACAATTAGCCTTAGAGGTAGAACTCGCATGCATACATACAGACACACACTACTTTATTATTAAGAGATCTTTGTCACGTTCAATTAGTAATTTAGTTTTGAAACAAAATAAAAAATTAAAATTAAAAATAAAAATACTTTTTAATTTAATTTTGAGCATGAAATGCAATTAACCAAATAAAATTTAATTTTGAGTTTAAATTATAATTATTAAGAAGAAATTTAATTTTGAGTGCAAATTGCTTTTTAGTAGTTATATAATTACTGGCCTATATAACTTTTTAAAAAGTAAATAAATGATCGTTTGTATTTACAATGAAATTTTATATTTATCTTCGAATTAAAATTTCTAAAGTATAACGTCATGTGAAAAAAGGGAATAAATAATATTTTGTGAGTCAGAGATTTCTCTCCTTCTTAATTTTTTTTAAAAAATAGTGTCCGTTCATAATCATTAACATCCGCCTACAAAGTAACACTTAAAGATGAACAAAGACACTAGAGGGAATCTTGAAAAACTGTCCCACCACAAAATATATATTCACTATCGTTTTGAAGCTTAACAAAAATAATTTCTCTTCTTTTGTGTGAATAGTATAATAAGAAATGATGATACTAGAAGTAATTGCTTTAAGAGAAGAGGAGGATTTAAAAGAATTGTTCATCGTCGTCAGATCATCACTTATGTAGTTTAAGCATAATGCAAAATATGCTTTTTAGAAATTGTTCACTAACAAGGGATATCTTTTGTCAAGATGAGTGTCATTAAATCTTTTTAAAAAAGAAAATGAACTTCTATTTGTCTTAAAAAAAAAAGAAAAGTTTTTTTTTTTTTTTTTTTTTTTTACTTCTTTTCTTAAAGGTTATAAGCATACTGGGTTTTTTAATATGCTTAAAATATCTAAGCATTTATTTTTTTTTATATAAAATGATTGTTTTTTGTTTATTGTTTTCAGAATTATTCAACCTTTTTGTTTTTGCATTTGGAACATATTTGATTTTTTGTGTTATTAAAAATAATCGATTTTATGCATTCATTTCATATTGTTCATTATATACATTTCTGCATTATACTGTAATAACTTAAAACAATTAGAATTACAAAAAAAGTTTAAAAAAAACTGACACAAATGACATCAAACAATTATATGATGTTCTGATACTTGTAACTCAAATAATAGAACTCAAAATGATGAAAAGTATTGAAGATGGAAATTCTGTTCCCAAAAAGAAACCAGGGACTTTATTTAGTATACTGTGTTATAACTCTAGATTTATTTTAAGATTGAAGTCTTCGAAGCTTGATATAAACGAATGAATAAAAGTAATGAAAATTCGTTCTTTTAGTTTAACGCATCATAGCATAATAAATCTTTTGAATTGATTCATCTGCATTCATTTTATATACAAAATATACTCTAAATTAGATAACAGTAGTGGCATGTGTACAAAAAAAGTGTATTCATATTAATGTAACGCTTGTGCGCATAAAAGGATGTTTCAAAAAATCTTATAAAATATATTTTAAATATTTTTTAAATAATTAATTGTGAAGAAAATATTTTACAGAAATTAAATCGGAACAACTGGAAAAAATTATTTGAATTTTAAAGTGATGAAAAAAAATGTGTACGCACTAATATTCAACTGAAGTTGTTAAATAAAATTATAAACATTCTAGTAAAAGATGATGTTTACTAGAAGTTAATTAAGGTATCAAAAAGTTCTTCCTTAATAAGATCTTACTACCCAAGAAGTTACTACATGCTAAATTTAGTAGCTCTAAGTTATACTATATGTCTCTAATCTTCTTTTAACGAATCTTACATCATGCATGCACATTTATAGATAGGATCCATCGTATACATATAATCATGTTAAAAACTTTTTAAAAGATATTCAAACAACTCAGTCCGAGACATGTTAAAGTGATAAAGCTTTATTCTTTATTCTTCTATTTTAATTTTATTTTAAAAATTCTTCTTAATTATGCAACATAATAATGGACATACATGAAAAATTCATTTAATATCATAGTAACAAGAATGAATGAAAAATCCAAGAACTAAAACTATTAAACCTGCTGTTTTAAATTATACTTACAATTTTTTTAGAACTACATTAAACCGAAGGCGAAAAAATGCACGAAAATAAAATTTATGTCAATGAAAGTTTATCTTTCGTGCTTTAATGTATTATAAAAATAATTTTTGTAGCAGAATTTTTTTCGAACCTATCGAGGAAAAATCTTAAAAACTGACAAATTTTCAATTAAAATTCTAATAGATGATTTTTAAAAAAATCCTTAAAAAGCACCTAAGACGTGACTACATGTCGAATTTGGTATCTCGAGGTCCAATCCTCTGTCCTATAGAGCAAATAGAATGCCAACCAATAAAAATCATCAAATTAAAACATTCCTATTCCTACAGCTGATACGGTACAACAGAACTTTTCAGCTCCTTTGTCTCCAGTTGAACAGCATTTAAACGCTATGCTGAGAGCTGTCATAACCTCTCGTGAGCAACTCCGCTAAGCTTATTGTTTGGTTTGAAATGTTTCATGGCGTAAAAGGCATTGAAGAGAAAATGCGACGGGACATGAATGTAGTCGATAAATTAAATTTATTAAGATATAAAAACTTCTTTTAGGCAAGTGCTCATTTGAATACTTTCCTAAAGTAATGCTTCCTTGTTACTTTCTCGTATGCGAAGGAAGAATAATGTAGTCAACTGAAAATTCGACTTGAATATTTTGATGAATCTTAACATTTCGGAGCTCTCTGAGTTTAAAAAAGTGCATTTCTTGAATTAAGTATGTTTGTTTGTTTATGAATATAAAATCTCAAGCACGCATTCGCCCCAAAATGAAATTTCGTATACAGTATTATTAATACTAAAACAGTATTATCACTACAGTATTATCACTAATTAATAAGGGATAATACAGTATTATCACTTATCACTACAGTATTATATTTTTTAAATCAAAATTTGGATTAAATATACTGAAAGGGATTGTCTATCTATCAGTCCGTATGCATACGACGCGACAGCCAAAATAATGATAATAATTCCACATATATGTGTGTGTCATGATATTTTAAAATTTAATTTAATCCTCATTAATTTCCAAAGTTTTTTCTAAATTTAGTCCATATTAAATTCATTCTAAATATTCTCTTATTTCCTGATCTAATTTCCCTTTTTTTGTTTAATTAATGCAGCAGAAGCTCTAAAATTGCTGACATCGACAAGTTGCCACACTCCGAATGAAGGGATAAAAATTTGAAAGCACATTCTTTTAATCGATCCCCGTAATTCCCTCACCTAAATCGACACATGTAAATAAAGATTTCTTCGATGTGTTCATTTTATCGATAATTCGCGGAAAGCTTAGGAATGATATCCGAAGAGTAGTGGTGGTCAAACAGTTGGTTAGATGGTATATTTATAAGACTATATAAAGACCACAGGGAACATGGCTTTATCTCTTATTCTTTGATATAATTTGTATCTCTTATGGTGAAATAAATCGAATTAAATTGTTGATTTCATCTATCAAAGAAATAATCTTTTTATCAGTATGAATGGATCTGTGTTTTAATCTATGTCTTGTATATGAATGGGTAGCTGATTAACTCTTTGAACGTTATCAGTGTGAGAATTTTTGTATTTAAAAACCACTCGAATACAAAATAGAATCGTCTTTTCCATATGAATGATGGCATTCGGCGAACATTTCACTTCTATATTACAAATATGCACCCGAAAACGTCCTAGGCAAGGCTTTGTCGTAAAGAGGCGATTTGAGCTCATAGGATTAAATAAATTACATATGGTTTGTAGTGTTTTTAGCAAAAACTATAAAGTTTTATCAAATACTGGCACAAATTAAGAAAAAATAAAGCGTGAAAATATATATAATGAAATTTCTTTAGAGCTCCCTGAAACACAAAACTCTCCATGCTTCCTGACTGCAGTAACTTGAAAAATTAGTCACCTTCCTCCCTACATTACAGAAACTCTGCTATAAGCTTTAAGGAGACGGAGAAGACATATAAAGAAAACATATATATTATATATATATTAAAAATGAAATCTACCATCTCAAATTTTAAATAATCATGTAAGAACATTATTATTTTTAAGTTACTATTTGTCTTAATTAATTTAAGTCATTAACCACTTTAAACCAATTTGAAAGAATCACGAGACTTCTCTATGTCTCTATATATATTCTCTTCTCTCTTTCTCCCTCCCTCTCTCTCTTTATATACATATAATGACAATTTTTTAAACTTTAATTTTGTATTTTTCTAGCTGAAAAACAAAGTTTTGGAGCTAGACCGATTTTGAGATGAAAAAAAACAAACAACCATCGTTCTTCTAAATATCGACGCGCGTGTAATCTGATAATTTCGTGATTGTTTCAAATTGAATAATGAATTAAATTAATTAAGACAGTCCGTAAGAATTCAGAGAATTTATAATTTGGGAAATCAAGTTGTAACTCTAGTTGACAATAAATCGTCAAATGTGACAACCTTCTGCATTATTTTCTAATAACCTTATTTTAATTAGTCGAAATTATCCCTGAACCAACGATCTTCATCGATCAAATAAACAATATTTTAACTTGTTTGGTTTATTTTTTAAAAACACATTGCTCGACTTAGGTAATAACACTGTGATTTCCGAAGGAAATACTACAACAGCAGATGATAGATAATTCAAAAGTTATACAATGAAAGCCGACTCCAAAATAAAACTATATTAGCAGACGATAGATAATGAAAAACTATACTGTGAATGCCAACTCCAAAATAAAAAAAGGGGAATAAATCGCTAATTTATTGCCTACGCATTTTGAGGTTTCAACAATTTGTTGCTTTCACATTCAAAAACCTTAAGCGAAAACAATATCATATTCACATATGATTAAAAAAAATTTTTATCCAAATATACAAAAAAAATTGAGGGGGGGGGAATACTCACCCTTATTCTGATAAATTATGAATACTTTCAGTGTCATTAGCTGCTGCACAACAGTCTACTTAGTTAATACATCAAAATTTAGTTTAAATCATAATTCATCAGTTCCTATTTCGTTTTCTCTGTCTTGTTACTTCCTTTTTTTTACTTTGAGGGGAAACCAGCACTCATGCTGATGATCAGAAGTCTGGAGCAAATATAAAAATCAATAATTCACAAACTAATGAAGACAGTAAGATGGGCTTCGCGCAGAAAGGGTGTAGATGAAACCGGATTTTTTACTTGTTCGTATATGAAGTACCCAACGAAAAATATAGTAATTAAAAAAAAGACTTAGATATAAAAAAAATTATAGCATTATGCTTGTCTGCAAAACTTAAAAGTGCAGTGAACTGAAAGAATAGAATTGAGTTTGGGATCTTCTCAATAAATTTGCAGATTTTACTCAAATTCTGGACAAAATCTTTTAAAAGTCTGTATGTCTACGGTTATTCTTAAATGATACAGTAACTCTTAAAAATAAGCAATCAGAGAGATGATGTTAAGAATATGGATTTATCATTTACTTGCAAATGTACAAAAAATTCTAGATCCAATTCGCCAAAGGGTTGATCTTTACTATGTTTGTGAATATGCAATCACTTTAAATATACCAGCTGGAGTGGTCTCTCCAAAATTTTCTCGCATACTCCTAAATAAATGTTTTATTCCAGAGAAAACCTTGTATGGCATTGCACAAGAATTACGAAATATTAATTATCTGAGTGAATTTAGCATTTTTACTGAATCTATCGTGTGATCCTTGGCGAATGTTTTGGCAACCAATACCTGACAAGAAGTTAAAAGCATCCGAAAATAGAATTTTTGCTTCAAACTCGAATTTTTACACAAAGCTACACTTGTAGTCACAAAATCCCGAACGAAATATAAGTAATTTTTTTTTTTTGAGTTTTGAACAATGAAGTTTGTTTTTGAAAGCACAAAACCAACAGAGGACTAACCACTCACTGGATTTCGCTCATAATTTGATTGGTGCCTACACTAAAGATATGAACAGAATTACACCCTGTCCATCTCTCTCTTCGTTTTGTAGTTATTGCGTTACTTTATATTCGAATGGCCGTACAGACAGACTACCTATAAACGGATTTGACGCAAAATTTGATAGAAATCTCCAATTTGTGTAAACACAGTATACCAAATTTCAACCGTCTAGTTGGAGAGGTTTTTGAATTACTTTTTTTATCACAAACAGGCGAACATTTTCCAAAAATGTCTTTTAACTCAGGGATGTCTGAAACGGATAGACTCGTCAAAATCTCGAATTCTAATTTATTTTATGATTACTGTAGTTTCTCTATGCTTCATATGCAAGAAAATAAATACACAACTACTTGGACTAATAAAAATGTGGCTTCTGGTCTTATTACCAAAACTAGCCGCCTTTGGCGACCAGCTGGTTCGCCATGAGTAAAGCGTTCTAAAATTTTCAATTAAATCACATATTCATTAGCCTTGAAATTATTCCGGGCATTGATTGACCTGAAATGAAAATTTTCTTTAAGATGATGGACGGAAAGTTCTATAAGTACAACTTTTCCTAATAATATTCTTTAATTTTATAAATCAGTCAGTTTTAACCATCGGTTATGCTTCCAAAATATATATATAAAAAAAAAATTCGATGATGTTGCCAAAATATTAAATATGTTTTTTTAAAGAAAGCGAGAAAGGGGAAAAAAAGTATTAAATTAATGATACAGATATTGCAAACAATTATAGAAATATGCCATTAAGTCGGGATTTCAATGCATATCCTGTCTAAATTCAATCAGGTTTACCGTAAATAAAGAAGATTTATTGAGTTAATGATATAGATATTGCAAACGATTGTAGAAACCTTTGCTTTGCATTTATTTTTTAAAGAAAATATCGCATTTTATATATTTTTTTATTTTATCCAGTCACGTGCTGAAAGTTGCATTTCTGTAGATTTATTTTGCGATGATAATTTTTTTATTTGAACTTCCGGCATTCTTTTATTTTATCTAGTCACGTGCTAAAAAACATGGTTAAAATTTTTCTTTAAAAATTCGTTAAAAATAGAAGCTTAAGTTATACATTAAAACACTGATACCATTAGAAAGCTAATTTTTTAATCTTTAAATTGATGTAAAAATCATGTTTATGCGATCATATTTTCGGAGGTTATAGCGGGAAAACGTCGAAATTTCGCTTAAATTTTAATTAATTCAAATTCTAATTAAAAATTCGAAAAAAGGGCTCCGAGGTGCACATTCTGGACCTCCAAGGTATCATGTACCAAATTTGGTAGCTGTATGTCCAACGCTCTGGCCTGTAGAGCGCCAACACACACACACACGCACACACACACACATTGAGCTTTATTATAAGTATAGATATAGATTAAATCTATGCCAAACTTTAAACACTATCGAAAACAGCCGAAATTCACCCTCAGTTTCCCCCATGATATTCTCCGAGAATTCCGGGCAACTGCAGGAGCTTCAGGTATATATGGTATTTGCTGGCTAGATGAGAAGGTAAGGTGGCGGATGTCAGGACTCATTGTGATTGGTTATTGAGATGGAGTGGATGTGGGGTTATGCTCCTTGACTGGGGTGGTTTAACACTTTGCGAATTTGGGAGTTTTAAGAGCTATGACAATTAAATTGAATTACAGGGATTCGGGAGGGGGTGGATTTAAGTAAAATTAAAAGTTACAGATGTTTCTAGGTCTTTTAGATTTGGTAGTTTAGCACTTCTCAGACTCCGATGGCTGGCCGTATATGTAGCAGTGGAAGGCGGGGCTAAAACCGTCTGCATCAATCAGGAGTATTCTGGATGTGTATCGGTTACTAATGGACGGATCGGGAAAATTCTCGATGTTTCGAGTATTATCCATTTTGTAGTCAAATTCGTCACCAAGTTTGTCGCTAAGCTCTGGAATCATTGACGTCACAGCCGGGCACCATTCAATACAGATGACTGTGAATCAGTCTTCTTTACGATGACATTACTAGCGCGGGAAAGCAAAATTATAGCTTCGTAAAAATATCAGTAATCAGTTTTGTTGTCGTTGAAGCCATACAACATTTCTAATAACAAAGGAAAATAGTGTATCTCAGTGTATGTTTGCTTTCTATAAGCCAAATAGTTTAAACCTACAAAACTCGAATTTGATACAGATATATATTTTAAAGGGATAATGGTAATGTGCTCGTCGAAACGATTTTTTATATTTTTAATTAATCAAAAATTAAGCTGAAATTTAGTTCTTACCACGATAATTTTTGAAGGGATTATTGCACAAAATTGAATTGTGTATCTAGCAATATTTAAAATGTTTTCTTTTGATGATACCAATTTAATTGCAGTGAAAAAAATATCTGAAATAACGAAAATTTAAAAAATGACTAATTTTCTGCAAATAACTGTGTTACTATCCTAAAATTGAAACAATTTTCTTTTTTTCATCAAATATTGTATCGTTTGATTTTCTTCTATATTTGAAATTTCTAGAAAAGATTTTTTGTTTAATATCTATGTAATTTATAGGGTAAAAATAGAGAAAATAATGTGAAGTTAAATATTGCAAAATTTAGGAGAAAATTGAGCAGGGCAGTTTTTAACAGAGCTACAAGAGATGTTCAAATGAAAAGATACGAAACGAAACTGTGAACATAAATGAAGACTTTATTCAAAGAATACACAATAGGCCTGAGCACAACGATCCTATTGATTAACGAGCCGAAAGATTCCTTGTTCCCAGGATTCCTGTGATAGTGAAGAGACTCAGTCTTTCACAACGCCCTTGAGTTCTCCGTCCGAATCGAATCGCTTCTCATTGAGATAATCTTTCAGAGGACCAAACACATGTAAATCCCGGGGCGACATATCTGTAAGGTGGATGGCCAAGCTAGTCCTACTTGAACTTGGCCACTTCTGCGTATTGACCCTGGAAACATGTGAAAGAGCGTTATCATGAAGCAGAACCACACCCTCCGTGAGTAGCCTTGGCATTTTATTCTTGATGGACCTTCATAGTCTTCGGAGTGTCTCACAGTACACATCGGAGTTAATGGTTCTAGGTGGTGGGGTGGGTGAATCTAATGCCACTTGGTCATACCAAACCCGAATAAGCGGAGCGTTTTCGAATTAAGGCAGAGGTGTGCGCCTTTCGTTGTTAACAAGCACCATTCAGGTAAAAGGACGACTTTGCTCGAACACACACGACACAACCCTTTTTAGGGTGCGGTCGAACTCATTCATCCATCTGCAAGTCAGAATTTAGATCCAAATCAGAGACTGACTCATCCCTCATTCAGTACCCCCAGAGGTATAATTTGTTATGGGAACTTGGAGGGCTTTGCAGTCACGACATATTTAACGTGCTCCAACTGCCATCAGCCAGCAAGGCGGTCTTTGGCCGAGACGAGGGCAGAACTCGTTACCTTTCGATTACAAGACTAACTCTCTTACCAACCGCGGCCTGTTAATGGTTCTTCTATGCTCGAGGAATTCAACACGCCATGTCAATTTGACGGCGCTTTTTATAAGAGCCCATACTCTCTGCTACGCATGCGGGCACCCATACATCTTCCGATCTACGCCGGAGATTCCAATCGCATCAGTAGATGTCTCGCTACGTTATCCCATATCACCATAGGCAAATATGTTAACGGTTGTGTTGTTACAAGTTACAACGTTTCGTACCTTTTAATTTGAACACCTGTTGTATGTTGAATTTTTGCAGGTCCCCATTAGAAAAGTTGAAATGCACAATAAACAGAACATATACAGTAAAATCTCGTTACAACGAATTCCGTTACAACGAAAAATTCCGTTATAACGAAATTTACAGAAGTCCCTACCGAAAACCTATTAAAACAATGTTAAATGAATCTCGATATAACGAAATTATCAAATTAAGAAAATCTCGTTATAACGAACTACTCAGACCTTCTTCGAGTTTCTTTCAACTTATTTCCGAGGTGGTTCCACACCATCTCCGAGGAAACAGATATCCCGAAGCAGGTGCTGCGATTTACTGCAGCCCGGGTCGAAAGGGTACGCAGCTGTGTGATAAAAGTTGGTGGCGGGTAGTGTAACTAACAAACAAAAACAGATTTTTTCGAGAAGTAAACAAAAAATTGTCGCGGTGCGAAAACAAAACTGAATGATTATTGGTTCTATTCTCAATTTAAAAAAAGGCCTCTAGCCTTTCGTGTAGTGTAGATTGTCAGACGGGAGTGAGAAGTGTTACGAAAAGTAAGGTTTCTGCGTACTCTACAGCTCGATAAGTGATGGCTACTTCTGTGAAAAGAAAACAGTTTTCTTTGGAAGAAAAGAAAAAAATCATATCCGAGGTAGACAATAGAATTAAAAAAGGTGAGGTGGCTAAAAAGTATGGCATTTCTCCATCAACATTGTCAAGTTTTTTAAAAGATCGTGAAAACATTTTTAAGCAACTGCAATATTCTGTTCTTAGCCCTCAAAGAAAAAGGTTGCGTAAAACCCAATTTGAAGATGTTGATAAGGCAGTTTTCAAATGGTTTCAAGATGTTCGGTCCAGAAATGTTCCACTGACCGGACCTTTAATCCAAGAAAAAGCCTTAGAATTTGCGAAGATGCTGGGTGTAGAAAACTTCAGTGCTAGTTTTGGATGGTTGATTCGCTTTCGAGAGCGGTACGGAGTGGTTATGAAATCCATATCTGGGGAGGCGAATGACGCACCGATGGAATCGGTCAAAGAAGGGAGAAAAGGAGAAGTGGCAGCCCTCATCAAATAATACATCCCAAATGATGTGTTCAATGATGATGAAACTGGAGTTTTTTTTTTCAGCTTGAGTCGAGAAAAACCTTGGCCTTAAAAGGTGACAAATGTGTTGGTGGGAAGGCTTCAAAGCAAAGAAACACTGTCCTCTTTTGCTGTAACAAATCCGGAACTGAGAAGCGAAAAGTTCTCATCATTGGCAAATCCGCAAAACCTCGATGTTTTAAAAACTGTAAATCATTACCATGCATTTACAAATCAAACAGAAAAGCATGGATGACGCAATCTATTTTTAATGAATGGCTCATCGATTTTGATAAAGATATGAAAAAGAAGAGGAGGAAAATCCTTTTTCTCATTGACAACTGTACTCCCCATAATTATCCACCAAAATTGGATAACATCCATGTGGAATATTTCCCGCCTAATTGCACATCAAAGCTTCAGCCTCTTGACCAAGGTATCATCCGAGCAGTAAAATCCCGCTACAGAACCTTTTTACTGAGTCAAATTTTGTGCGATTTGGAAAAAAACGTGGATAAAAAATGCAACATTAAGGACTCTATTGAATGGATATGTGGATTTTGGGATGACATCAGTCAATCCACAATAGGCAACTGTTGGAAACATTCAACCCATTCAGTAGACGATGATTCAGCTCCAGAGGATGCCGATTTAGAAGAAGAGAATCCAAACGAATCTCAGCAATCGGAGTTAGAAGAAATTTGGAACGCCACAAAAAAGAAAACTTCGATTTCAGATGAGGTTGATTTGAACAATTATCTCGGTGCAGATGACAACGTCCTAACATGTTATGAACTGACAGAAGAAGGCATCGTTCAATCTATTAAAGACGACAGGAGTGAGGCTGATGACGAGAGCAGTGAAAATGAAGAAACTGTGGTTGAAAACAATGCGCCAATTGTTACTTCAACAGAAGCGTTAGCGAGTTTGGAGACATTGCGATCATTTATTAATTCACAAAGTAATGTGCCGGACTGGATTTTCTCAAGCATTCACCATCTTCAAAACTACTTAGTTTCTAATGTGATGACTAACCTTGTACAGAAAAAGATCCTGGACTTTCTAAAATAAAATTTTTATTTCTTTGCAATCTGTTTTTTAAAGGTGATTGCTTATCTAGAGGTAAGTCATTTTTTTTTTCATATTTTAGATGATAATAGCATCCACGTTCTTGAAAAGTGGTTGGTTTTGATAATTTCTTAATCTAATTGTTTCTTATATTCAATTTTGAAAATTCCGTTACAACGAAATATCCGTTATAACGAAAAAATTTTATGGTCCCGTGAAGTTCGTTGTAACGAGATTTTACTGTATGAGGAAATTGATCCAATAAGGAATTCGATATGTAAGGAAAAAGTTGGTTTTAATGTTAGCAGCATGGTGAAAATCATGGACATGAAACTACATCTAAGCAACTTAACTGAAATTAAATAACCAATATTTTGTTAAGGCAACTAGAATAGAATAAGATATTTTTTACTATATTATACCCTCACCTTTGTTTTTCAGAGCAAGAAATATTGAAATATTTTCTGGAGCGCACTGTTAATTAGGATACCATTTGCATACTTATGAAAAATCCAAGATAGGTCCTACTTTCTAAATTCAAAACATCCCATTTCCAAAAATCATGATAAAAGCTTTTGATATAGAAACAAATCAAAAAATATGGTTCGTTTTTAGTTCTTTTTTAACTTGCTTCCTTTGTGACTAGCTGATCCTCTAAAAAGTATTAATTGTCTTTAATCTCAATTAAATCTGTTATTGTAACTCAATAATTCATTAAAGTGTTTATTGCGCATCAACCAGCGTCAGACATTTAAGTCGTATTATTTTAACGATCTCACACTCGTTCTATTCATTGGATATTTGAATCATTCTAATAGAGTTAAGCTATATGACATTATAGAGTCAACATAAATGTCTGATTCATTTATTTTGTAACTTCTCTCATATAAACTGCACATATTAAACGAAAACTTACTACTTTTACTTTAAACAATAGAAGAAAATCGCTAAAAGTAAAATATGTGCCAGCTTAATGTGTTGATGTTCTAAAGAACAGAACATTTGATCTAGAACTAATTAATTTCTGTGTACTTCAAACGATTTTTAAAAATTTTAATTAATAAAAATTAAATAAGTTTTTGGAACTTTCCCATGATAACATTAGGCAATATTGCTGCATAAAACTAAATTTAACAATATTTGAAAGTTAGAAAATTTTCTTTGTTTTATGACAGCACTTAAATTGTTATGCAATTTTTTGCTTCATTTTCAATTATAAATTTTATTGGCCCAATAAAATTAAAATCGTTTCCAGTGTTACTTTCCTATATACGTAGTATAAATTATATCAATCGTCAACAAATTCGAACTCGAGATTTTGATGAATCTAACAGTTTAGAATCTATATGAGCTCGAAAAAACGCATTTGTGAAAAAATCCATCCGTTTATCTGTGATAAAGATAACTCAAAAAGGCTTTGAACTAGATGGCTGAAATTTGGGATCGATCTTTTCAAAAGTTTCAGATTTCTATCAAATTTTGAGTAAAATCTGTTTAACAGAAATCCACCTGTGGCTGTTTGAATATTAGTTGAAAAGATAATTACAAAACAAAGAGAGCTGGATAGATAAGATTCTGCAAATATGTATAACATCTATAGTATAGACATCTACCAAATTTAAAAATAAATAAGGAGAGGAATTGACCGTCTGTCGATCTGTACTTTCAGAAACATGTAAACACGATGATTCAAAAACGCAAAGACTTAAATACACTGATGGAAAAAAAAATCCCAACACTAGGAAGGAGCTGTGCTAGATAAACGAAATTTGGTAGGCGTGTTTATACATCTGAAAGATGACGTCGATTCAAATTTCGAGCTACGCGCGTAAGTGTGGCGCTAACAGCGACACTATGAACATGCAAATGAGGTTTGCTTTAAATAAGCGTTGTAAGGTTCGTGATCGTTATTTACAGTTGAAATTTGACGTAGTGGGTTAATGTAAGTCAAGAATGCCTCTGAGAAGACGAAGAAGCCATTATCAACAGCTCACTGAGTTTGAACGAGGTCGTGTTGTAGGGCTACGAGAAGGTGGGTTTTCTTTCCGCGATATTGCTGAAAGACTTGGCAGGAATGTATCCACTGTGCATGAATATTGGCGGCAGTGGTCAAGGGGAGGTACTGCCTCAAGAAGACCAGGTTCCGGGTGGCCACGTGGTACTACTGGGAGGGAAGACCGTCGTATTCGGTGTATGGCTGTGGCTAATCGTACTGCGTCTGCAGCTGAAATTCGAGCTGCGGTTGGCACCATAGTGACACAACGAACTGTTACGAATCGGTTACTTCAAGGACAGCTCCGAGCCAGACGCCCTGTACAGTGCATTCAACTGACTCCAAACCACTGCCGTTTGCGACGTGAGTGGTGTCAAGCTAGAGCTCATTGGAGGACGGAGTGGAGATCTGTTGTGTTTTCTGATGTTCTGCCTTGGTCGCAGTGATAGCCATTTGTTGGTTAGAAGGAGGCCAGGTGAACGCCTGCTAGTGACCTGTCTGCGGCTTATACACACAGGGCCTACTCCTGGAGTTATGGTTTGCGGAGCAATTTCGTATGACAGCAGGAGCACTCTCGTGGTTATCACACGCACCCTGATTGCAAATTTGTACGTCAGTCTAGTGATACAACTTGTTGTGCTGCCATTCATGAACAGCATTCAAGGGGGTGTTTTCCAACAGGATAACGGTCGCCCTCATTCCGCTGTTGCAACCCAACATGCTCTACAGAGTGTCGACATGTTGCCTTGGCCTGCTAGATCACCAGATCTTTCTCCAATTGAGCACGTATGGGACATCATAGGACGACAACTCTAGCGTCATCCACAACCAGCATTAACCGTCCCTGCATTGACCGCCCAAGTGCAACAGGCATGGAACTCCATCCCACAAACTGATATCCGTCACCTGTACAACACAATGCATGCACGTTTGCATGCTTGCATTCAAAATTCTGGCGGTTACACCGGTTACTAATGTACCAACATTTCATGTTTGAAGTGGCTCTTCTCGCCAAGGGTGATCACCTGTCGCCCTGTGATCTTGAAACTTTAATCAATTAAATATGTTACCTAGACAAATGTATTCCTAAAATTTCATTACTGTACAATAATTTTTTCTGGGTGTTGGGATTTTTTTTTCATCAGTGTATATCAAATTAGATATCAGTTTTGTGATTACAAGTGCAATTTTTTGCGTCAAATCTTTGTTTTAATTGATTCATAAAAACGTGTATAAAGCATGGACTCGATTTTTGGCTACTATTAAGCATATGCCAGGGATAAATCACCCCAAAAAATTTGTCAAAAATGATACGATAGATTGAGGAAAAATGATTAATTTATGCAAAAAACATTTCATAACTGCAAGGCATTGTCTAGGATTTCATCTTTTTTATAAAGTATGCGAGAAAATTTTTGGAAGACCTTCCCCACTAGTTTCTTCAAATATTTTATCGCTTCTTCTATTGTTGAAAGCTAAAGAATAAATGGCATTATTACATTAGCAAATTAAATGAACCGAAAAATCAATGTGCATTTTGAAATGGAGGTTTTTTTTTATAACATCCATTCAAAAACAATATTTTTTGATAATTTTAATAAATCAATACTTTTTTAATTTGCAAAAAAAAAAAAAAAAAAAAAAAAAAAAAGGTTTCATTAAATTATAGAAAAGGAAGACTTCAGTTCGCCTCAATTTAATCATCATCTAATTAAAATAATACAGGGGAATTATTTTCTGAAAGAATAATTTTTTTTACAATTATGGTTTTTTTTTATCACGATAATAAATATTTTTTTTCAAATTTGCATAAAAGTAAGTTTTTTTCTGTAAAAGAAATACTCATAATCTAATTAAAATTTCTTGAAGAATAATTTTTGTAACAAATGATCTTTTAATAATTTTAATAAATCTTTTTTTAATTTGCAAACAAGACAGATATCATACTGTTACAGGAATAATCATAATCTAATTAAAATAATACAAGAGAGATATTTTCAAAAAGAATAATTTTAGTAACATATATGGATATTTTGATAATTTTAATAAATAAATATTTTTAATTGCAATAAATAAATATAAATTAAATCTTCTTTTCTTTTTGAAAAAAATGTAATTGAAATAGTCATTTATAAGCAAATAAAATCAAAGAACAAATAATCAAAAAAAAATAATCAAAGAATAAATAAAATCAAAATTTGAATGAAGAAAACAAAATTAAATTAAATCTTTTTTTTTCTTTCTAAAAAAATCAATTAAAATATTTATTTATTAGTAAATAAAATCAAGTAACAAAATAACAAAATTTGAAGAAAATATATTTTAAAATAATTTTTATATTCTGACTGAGTAAATAAAATAACAAGGAAGATATAAAAAGCACATAGTTGTAATTAGTACCCAAGTGACTGAGGAATAATTATTTGCTTAAAATCACTGCTTTTAGGGGATAACAAAAAAGCAAAATACAGAATGTGAAAAATAATACTAAGCTTCGAACTCTATCAACTCCGAATAAGCCATTGGTTATGACTTTTTAACAAATAAAAATCCGCTAATTTAAGTTAAATGTTTTGCATTCATTCATGAGAGCCATAAGATCAATTTTTTCAATTATCTACTTGATTCCTTTGAAGGTTTCGTCACCTTCTGATGGTTCAGATAAGGATGTTCCAAGAGAAATCATGCGTTCAGCTTATTTTTACTTTCCTGGTTCAAGTCAGTTGAAAACAAAAGTTCGTCATGTATGTAAAAACAAATATTTTTAAAACACAACTGTGATTCCATGAATCATCTCAGTCAGGACCGTTAAACTTGCTCATAGAAACTGAGTACGTTACAAGAGAAGGAAGCGATAAACTTTTTTTATGAAGTCAAAGCAATTCTGTACTCTTTAAGGTGTTCAAGTGTCATGGTCCATCGATCCACGGTCGAAGAATTTTTATACGGCATATAGTTTGGAGATGAGTCAACTAGTTAAAAACATATACGAGGCTGAAGGGAAAAAAAGAGAGAAACAGAGAGACCGCCTCCTGAAGTGCCAAATACGAGTGCATTGTAAAAAAATGAATGTTAAATAAACTGTTTATTTCTGTTCTTTTATTGATGAAGGGCAACAATCACAAAACGATAAATATTGTCTTAGAGAGATTTTTATGTCGATGTGAATAAATTTATATTAAGAGCAGAGAAAAATGACAAAAAAATCACAATGCAAATGTCGGATGAAAGAGAATAAAACAAATTCCGTTAATGCTTTGAAAATGAGTAAATGTTTATCACCGACGCAAAACAAAGCAAATGATATGTGAACAGTTCAGTTATATTAATGAACAGTTTTAAAGAAACACTAGGGTTATGTTGGGAAGCACCATGTAATTTTAGAAGATATGATCAGAAGTCAGATGGCGAGGACGATACATGAACAACCAGCCCTTTCCCTCTCTAAACTTTTGCACCATACCAGCGGAAGATCTTTGGAACTAACGTGTTTATTGTGCACCAGGCCAACTTACCCGACAATTTCCCGTTGGAATCGGGTTTCGAATCTAAAATCCTCTTGTTCCGAGGTCGAGACTTAACCATCAGGTCACCGCGGCCCTTTATATATGAACAGAACAAAATGTAGTGACATCAAGTGACGTCACTTTTGTTGTCTTGCTGACAGAAAGTGCCAACGTGAGCTAAGGCCTTAAAGCGCAGCGAATAAGATGCAATAGTGGATTTACAGGCATAGACAGTCCGCATTGTGAAATCATTTTTTTTTTATTTTCATGCAGCATTAAGTTTAGTACTCTTCAAAAAATTCGAACTCGAGATTTTGGTGAAACTACATGTTATAGACCTCCCTGAGATGGGGAAAACACGTTTTTGGAAAATACCCATCCTTCTATCTGTGACAAAAATAACTTAGAAACGTTTCGAGCTAGATGTTTGAAATTTCGTATATAATAGATCTCTCTGAGTTCGAAAAACGCATATTTGGAAAACGTCCCTCTGTCTGTATTTGATAAAAATAACTCAAAACGCTTTGAGCTAGACGACTGAAATCTAATATGTGGTCTTTATTCTGAATTTGTATATTTCTATTAATTTTGTGCACAATCCGTTCAGAGAGAGTCTGTCTCTTCGGTTGTTCGAATTTAAGTGAACACGTTAGCAACAAAACAAAGAAATCTAGTCTGGTATGGAGAATTAACATTTGTAATCTGGACACCTACTGAAATGTGAGCCAAATTCAACAAAGGATTGATTGTTTTCGGTCTGTATTCATAGAGACATGTAAACATGATAAATAAGAAACAGAGCTATTTAAATACATCAAATATGGTATGGGATTTTGTGAAAAAATGCAGTTTTGAGTCAAATTTTGATTTTAATCGATAGAGAAAAACATATCAAAAACAAAAAATTTGATTTTCGAATACTATTAAACCTCACTTGAGGGATCAATCGTTAAATAACTAGTCAAAGACGACACGATGGATTCAGTAAAAATGCTAAGTTCACATCAAAGGTTAATTTGTCGTAACTATTGTGTACCAATGCTAAAGATGGTGTTTTCTGAGTAATATCTTCATTGCAAGAAATTTTATTGAGATCACTAATGCAGATTTAATAAATTAGCCACTTTAGTTTTACATTTCGGAACATTTTAAATATTATTATTAAGGTTAATATTTATTTTATAAACTTTATGAATATATATTTGTTTTTACTTATCTATCAAGACACCAGACTGCCCGGCATTCACGTTTGTATATAATATTATTGAAGATGTTCGATTTTACAAATATACTAATAATTAAGTGAACTTAATGAAGTATATAATAAAACGGTTAATTATATTTGATATACACGTACTCTTAATATTTAATCATTCATAGAATTTGTATATTCTTTTTTTTAAAACTTACGGGAATTGGAACTTTAATAGTGGTAACACTGCTGTAAAATCGCCACGCAACTAAACCAAAGAACGTATACCACACGTTAGTTAGCTACCTACCTACTTTTTCTCTCTGCGAAAAGACTCGTCCTTCCTATGCGCATGCGGAGTGAAGCGAAGAACTAATCCTTGTATTAGCTTGTGGTCTAAAGTGAATGTTTTCAAAACAAGAGCAACGAAATTGGATAAAAATTGAATGTGCAGCAACAGAGGTTGTACGGCAGTATCATTAAAATGGATGAGATTTGGGCCAAAACTGAAGCGCCGATCAAACGTATGGTGTCGTTACGGATCACCAAGACGTTCGAAATTTCTTCAGAACCCCAGCAATGTGAAAATTATGTTGATTCACGTGAACGAGTGTGATGGTGTCATCCAAAAGCATAGCCCCCCCCAGCAGATTCTTGCGGCAGTAGACCGGTTCATTCGAACTATCAACAGAACAAGCGCTGCTACAGGTGTTCTGCGACTTCCACATCGATGGAAACGGGTTGTACACAATGCTGGAAACTATAATGAAGGACTGTAAAACATGGAGACATGAATCTCTTTTATATCCATGTAAATAAATAGTTGCCACTATTAAAGTTCCAATCCTCGTATTTATATGACAACTTGGATAGTGTATTTTAACTGAACTACATACGGGTCTCTCTTCATCCACTTTCTCTAGGCAGTTAAGTCGTTAGAAATCCGCCAATGGTAAGAGGTGTATAACTTTTATTACATATCGTTAAGTCAATCTAGGGAAAAGGATATACTGAAGTGCCATAGAGGCAAATACAAAAAATCTGTAGTAAAATATTAATGCAATACATTTATTATTTAATTTTTTTAAAGTTTTTATAGTCAATAAAATAACGCAATGCTCCGAGTGACATTGATAATACACAAGGGATTTAAAAATACCCCACATAGCTACACCACAGGTGTCACTTACTTTCAGTACGGTTGTTTGTAAAACCCTTCCGAAGGCTACATCCTGTGCTGTTGAAAATAAACATATTTCTATCTCAACTAATAATAAAGATGAATATGTGTGTGTGTGTGACTTGTTACTTCTTTATGTGTGTGTAGGTGCTCTACAAAGCCTAACTATTGATCTACATGACATTTAACACATATATACTTGGAGAGTGAGAATATGTACCATTGACCGGTTTTTTCCGGAATTTTAATTTATTAAACATGAAATTAAATTTTAGCTTTTTTCAGCGATAACTTCCGAAAATATTATATATATAAAAAAAAAAATGCATTGTTTCAAATTTTAGAGCTTGTTTAATGATATCAATTTAACTGTCATGAAATTTTTCTCCTGAAATTTGGCTTTTTAAAAATATATTTATGACTAACTTCTAAAAGTTAATTGCATTGTTGCAATAAAATTAAAAACGTTTTCATTGTTTCATCAAGTATTTAATCACATGTGTTTCTTCCAAAGTTGAAAGCTAAGGAAGAAGAATCTGTATAGTCTACATGACGAATAGAAAATGACATTCAAGCAGCGCAAAATTTAGAAGATAGGTAAGCCGGACATTTAAGCAACGCTATGATGTCCTGAGATTGATCTCTATTAGAAAAGCATATGTATATACACTGAAGTGACAAAAGTCATGGGATGACTGTTAATATCGTGTCGGTCCTCCTTTAGCCCGGCGAAGTGCAACAACTCGACGTGTCATGGAGTCCACAAGTCGTTGGAAGTCCTCTGCAGGAATATTGAGCCATGCTGTCAGTATAGACGTCCATAATTGTGAAAGTGTGGATGGTGCAGGAGTTTGGGCATGAACGGACCTTTCGATGATGTCCCATAAATGCTCGATGGGATTCATATCGGGCGATCTAGGTGGCCAGATCATGCGCTGGAATTGTCCGGAATGTTCTTCAAACCAATCGTGAACCGTTATGACCCGGCGCATTGTCATCCATAAAAATCCCATCGTTGTGTGGGTAAGTGAAGTCCATGAATGGCTGCAAGTGATCTGCAAGCAGCTGAACATAACCATTTCCAGTCAATGATCGGTTCAGTTGCACCAGAGGACCGAGTCCATGCCATGTAAAAACAGCCCACACCATTATGCAGCCACCACCAGCATGAACTGTGCCTTGCTGACAGTTTGGGTCCATGGCTTCGTGGGGTCTGCGCCACACTCGAACTCTACCATCAGCTCGTAACTCATCTGACCACGCCACGGTTTTCCACTGGTCTAGGGACCAGTCGATAAGCTCACGAACCCAGGAGAGTCGCTGCAGGCGATGTCGTGCTGTCAGTAAAGGCACTCGAGTCGGTCTTCTGCTGTCATAGCCCAAGGAAGACAAATTTCGCCGCACAGTCCTATCGGACACGTCCCACATTGATTCCTGCAGTTATTTGACGAAGAGTTGCATGTCTATTAACATTGACCATTCTACACAGACGTCGGCGGTCTCGGTCGTTAAGTGCAGGTGGTCGCCCACTGCGCTGTCCATGATGGGATGGGATGCCTGAAATTTCATACTCTCGGCATACTCTTGATACTGTGGATCTCGGAATGTTGAATTCACTAACGATATCCGCAATGGAATGACCCATGCGTCTAGCTCCAACTAACATTCCACGTTCAAAGTCTGTTAATTCTCGTCGTGCCGCCATAAATCACGAAAAACCTGTTCACATGAATAACTTGAACACAAATGAAAGCTCTGGAAAACGAACTGCGCAATTATACTTTTTCGCTGCGATACTACTGCCATCTGTATATTTGCATATTGCTATCCCATGACTTTTGCCACTTCAGTGTATATATATAAAGTAAAATAAAACAAATTAGCTTAGAATAAAACTCTAGCATGTTTATTAAAGGATAGGTTGAAATCTGAAAACCAAACTGATTAGTTTATTAAAACAGTTCCTTTAATAAACATTGCTAAGTGCCACAACCCTTGAATGGAGTTAAGGCCTCTAACATTTCTTAATTTAAAATGTATTTCAATCATTCTTATAGTGCTTAAGGCAAAAACATTGTTCAGGTATTTGATATCATTATAGAGATTAATCATGGCATTCAGAAGATTGCTTTCTTCAGAATATCAGAAACACAGCACAAAAGCAAAATATTTTTCAGTAAGATTTGCAAAGAAAGTCATTCACAATTTCCCATCGCAGCAATCATTTTATATATGTTTCATTCACATGCTATTTGATGAATGTCTTGAAAGAATGCAACAGAAGTCTTTATTTTAAGTAACCGTCTCTCAGAATTAAAAAAGAATTTAATCCTAATGGCATGATAATAGCTGAATGAGGATGGAAACATTTGCAAGAATTAAGTATTCAAACCTCCAATTAAAGTTTATTAAATCCATTCCCTCCTTTCCCATAACGACGCTGGATTTTAGAGTGGGGTCACTTCATTAGCATGGAAAGATCATAAATGTCCAGAATAATTTTTCTATTCTGTAGCAATGTACCTATGACTTTTCAAATCTATGACAATACTAATAGTTCCTATTCCTCCCTTGAATATTTCTATGTTAGTTACATAGTATTCACTTTCATAATACTTTTAAAAAAATTGCAGTAAATGAAAACAAAATCCTTATACAAAATATTGCCACAAGTTAAAGAAAGTACAAAAGGTCAATAATAATATGCTTTACAATCCTTTGCATAAATAAAAAATGGATCTCAAAATTTTGGAAATGAGTTGTGTGGTATACCTAGGCTGAGATTAGATATAAAATAAATATTTGAAATCTATATAAACTTTGGATTGAAATATTTTTTTAATGCCCTCTAAAAAAACTATTACAATTTAATTTGATATTTAGCCTTTGATATATATATAGTTTTATTACTACAAACCTCTATTATAATAATATTGTAACATAAATGAAGCTGCAGCAAATACTCTTTTAATGTTTTTTTTTTATCATACATGAAATATTTATATTCAAGGAAATACATATATAAATAATAATTTAAAGTAAAATGTCTTTTTTTTTATTTAATAGCATCTTAGTATAATTTTTTTTTAAATTTGCCATAGATTTACTCAATAATATAAATACTAAATGTAAAATGTGAGTCATATTTGCAATGCTATAAAATAAGCATTGATGGTTTAGATAGAAAACAAATAACCCCTAAGTGATTACATAGGACTGAGATTGTGAAACCATCTTATATGTTACTAAGTCATTTAAATAAACATACAACATATTAAAAAATGGACACTTTTATTGTTATTTTGTTGATAGTTAGCTATTATATATTATGTACATACAGATAATTTATAAATAATGCTTCATAAATTTTCTTTTATACATAGTATAACTAAAATAATTAGATGGAACTGATTAATAATGCACAAACTATTTTACATATTTACAAATATCTGTACAATTATGTTTTTCATTTTACAAATATAATAATAAAAACCATAAAAATAATTTTTCTATAGCTGCAAATATAAATATCAATAAATGTTCAAGTCTTACATAGGGATTCTAAATAATTTTCATAAATTAACAGAAAATGAAAATAAAATTTTTTTTCCAGTATGATGTGAACAATGATAATATATCATATACACATAAGTGAATAATGATTTATGAACATCAACAGGATATTTCAACAGTTAAATAAATAATGTCTTATTATTTAATATATCATAAGATAAAGAAATGTATAGATAGTATGTTATTAAAATATAAATTCATATAAAAAATTAAAAAAAAAAAACCATTGAACTGTTTTTTATACAGCTATGACTTCTTAAACTACATCCGCAAGAGTCAAAAAACATTGCAAAACATTTAAGAACTTAAGCTTTTGAGAATTTAATGCTGTGACATTAACATATTCTGAAAACTATCACAATAATAATATTGATTATTAAAAACAACATTTCTATAAAGTAAAAAAAAATGTACTTCATTAAGATTACTTTTGTTTATCATTAATAAATTACATGATTTTGTTTTAAAACAAACTTACTCAATATGACATTTATATTTGTAATGGATAATAATGATATGTTAGTTTTGAAATTATGTACTATTGCTGACACGACTATTTTAATGTTTTCAGAAATATATAAGTAAGAACTGATAAATAAAATTATCTTTTCACTTTTTAACTTATTAAAACTTACTTTTCTTTAATTGGTAAACTTCTTTATTATTATAAAAAAACTAATTTAAATAAAATTCTTTGCATTTTAATAGGTTCAAGATATATTGGTTTGACTAAGATAGGATTTTCATGTATACCTAATTCTAAGTACAGATTCATTTGAAATCATTATTTGAAAATACTTATATAAAATATACAAAATTTCAACATGTGTAGCACAGAAATCACTCATAGTACATACAGTAAAAGCTCTTTATTCGCCGGGTATATGTTTCATAATTATGCCGTGAATACAGGGTGGCAATTTATATGGGATTATAGGGAATATGTCCCTAGTTGACAAAATTTATATATAAAATAAATTTAATTGAAGTTTTTGAACATTTAAATTAATTATCTTAAGGCTTAGGCAATGGTTTGAAGAATTTTATAATTTTCTCTAGCTTGGCAGTTTTTAAAAGCTCCTTCAATTCAGACTAATACGCAGTAGTCACATTAGCAATTTAAAAATAAGACTTCGTTCCATAGATGGATCAATGTTTATAAAGAAATAGCAAAGCTCATTTGCCATTCTTAAATCTTCACTAAGATTTTTCAAATTAAATGTCACATTTCCAGTGCTTGTTGAAACCTCTTCATATTTCTTGTCTATTCATTTTTCTTATTCATTTTACCGGTGGATTATTGCATTCAATTGAGTCGTCCATTCTGTATGCGTATAATTTGCTCCAGTCTTTCATCATTACATTAAAATGGTAAAGAGTCCTTGAGATCTACCTTCCTTGCGTCAGATTCAAATTAATCTTCGGAACGAGGTGAGTAAATTTTCATTTCTAAATCCTTAGTTCTACCTTATTTCTTAGTCTAAATTCTACAAATATACTTTATTCATTGAGTAATAAGGTTGTTTGATTATGTTTGTTTACATTCTAAAAAACACTGATCACGGGGAAGGCGGCTTATGTCAAAGTCTTCGGCGATATCATTTAACAACATACTTTAGACAAAATTGAAATATGTCCTATTTTACTTTTTTTATTAGTCCATTTGACGACATTTACAAAGGATATTGGGTTGGATACTGACTGGAATAACTTTTCATTATATATGTACTTATTAGATCCACGAATAAAGAATTTTTTTATCCGCGAATATAGGAATTGGGTCGCATTTTTTAAACCCGCGAATAGTGAAAACGCAAATGAAAGAAGCGTGAATGAAGAGCTTTTACTGTACTTTCAAAAGGTTACAATCAAATCTAAATAAAATACTGCATTCAACATTTTTTAAATCATAATTCACTTAGGATAGAATTCAAAAAAACTGTATACATTTTTCGGAATGGAAGATATGAAAGAAACAATTTTTAAACAAAGTTTAATCAAACATGAAAATAGGCTGAAGTATTGCCAAATTAGTAGTAGCTGAAGCTTACCAATGGAAATTGACAATCATATCATCCAAAACTAATATCTTATAAAAATGATTTTTGTACTATCTTCAAAATAAAGCAATTGTCTTTTTAGTAATAACAAATCTATTTCTGTACAAAATTTTCTTTCTAATTCACACATTTTTAAATGTGATACACAATTTATAACAATTAATTCTTAATGTTAAAATGAAATTCAAATTCAGCCCCCCCCCCCAAAAAAATCATGTACTTTTGCCAAAATAAAAATTTATGAAGATGCTTCCTTTAGATATTAATTTCACAGTTGGATTATCACTTCCACCTTGCATAAGTATAAATTTAAAAGTCAATGATTTAAGCAAACAATCTGGTCACCTAAGGTGGCAAGTAAATAATATTCGCACTGCATGAAATTCTCACTACATAATGGCATGGAATTTCAGACAACAACATTTTAATAATCCTTTTTCATAATTCATTATATGAATTTTAAATTAGTCAATTAATTTAAATTAGTCTTTGTTATAAAAAAACTAGAACAAATATTAAGAAAAAAAAAGTAAACAGACCAAATTTGACAGAAAAGAAAACGGGAATCAAGACATACTTTGTTCCTTTTGAATTTTAACATAATTGCTAATATTACAATATTTAAATATTATATTAGTGAATGAATTTCCAAAAGAAATGCACTGAAATAAAAAAAAATTCACATTCCATTTCATGATTGACATTTTTTAAAATTTGTTTAGCAAATTTATGCCACAAAATGCAATTATTATTATTATTATTGAAATGGAAAATCTGAGTCTTTTAGCATTAAAGGTTGTCATTGTCTAATGCCAGAGAGCAAGATGCAAAAGTGATGGAGAGTTAAGATTATCAAATGCAAATTCTCAAGACTTTGGGAATTTGAAATTCAGAAAATTAATTTAAAATTTATGAAACTGCAAAAAAAAAAAAAAAAAAAGATTAATGTTATTTTTTTAAGTATTAATTTTCTATTCAATGATATTTTTCAATAAATTCTCATTAAACAAATTATACAATAAACCTACCAATTACTGTTTTAAAGATTAGAACTCTGAATTATCTTAATTATATATTTAAACTCTTTTGGTCTCAGCTTTAATTTTAATATGTTGAGAATTAACTTTCTCAGTATATAAATTCAAAATAATAAAAGCTATTCCTGATTACCCCCTACCCCATTTTGATACTTGCAAGTGGTCATGGTGGGAGTTTGTGATTTAAATTTTCAATTTATTATACCTCAGAAAGTCTTAACAATTTTTTCAAGCTAAATTGCAATATTATTCAATCAAAGAAATTTTAAGCAATCTCTTTTAAGCATTGCCACATAATTTGAAAGAGGAAATTGAAAACATCATTTTAATGAGTAACCGAAAATTTTATACAAAAATGACACAGATGGGGAAACATTATGTATATAAGGGAAAAAAGGCGATTACAAATCTGATGCATGTGGATTTCTTTTTTGACAAATTATTAAAAAAAAAAAAAAATCAAAATATATTTTAAATTTTAAACAACTTTGAAAGTGATAATAAATAATGGGAAACATGATAAATAAATGATAAAAACTAGATACTAAAATAATACTTGAAAATAATGTCATGAAAAAAAAAAAAATGCTTTCTGGTTCAAGTTCAAAAAAAAAAACAGTGGGAAGAGGATTTGTTAATAATACGAAAATTTTAACTTAAAATATCATTCATAGTTAAATTACATAATGAGGATTCTTCATCAACAGATTTTAAGCTCTTTTAAATTAATTACATTTAGATAAAAATATTTTGAATAAGAAATTATAAAAACAAAGAAAAATGCAAAAGAATAAAATTATTACTAATAATAACAATATTAAAACCAATACATTTGATATTACTTTTCAATTAAAACCAAAATATCAAACAAGAATTTGCATATGATTTTTTCCTTCCAGTTTTAGCAACTAATTATAGAAAAAGGGTTGAAAATTTCAGAATTCTAAGTAATGATAAATATTCTGATTATGGAGATAAAAAATATATTCTACTGTTCCAAGTTATAATAACAGTGCTATATACTGTTTGAGAAAAGATCACAAGACTGTAAATAGATTTAAACTAAATAGAATTAAAAGTTCAAACATGTTTTCTAACAGTGAAATATATCGCCAATACAATGGTAAGAAGCATAATTGCAGCAACACCATAGAGTATCATCTTCTGCTGTTTAATTCTAGAAACAAATTGATATACTGCATAAATGAAAAATGCCAATAAATATTTAAACTATGCAATAAGGAATTTATGTTATAATGATTTTTACTTTAAAAGTAAAGCCATATATTTCATTAATAAAATATTGCAAATAAGTTTTTAAAATATCACAATTTTAAAACAGAAGTTAGTTATAATATATATTCATAAGACAAATTTTAAGTTTAAAACCCAATTATAAATTTTTTGCGCAATAGCCAGTTTCAAATATTGTTGAAATAATTTTTAAGTATAAATCTTTTTAAATTTAATATAGCCAAATTATTTTAATTACAGTTTGATAGTTCATAACACAAGTAATAATTAAAAACACACTTTGTTTTCTAAAATTGCTGACTTTTTCTTTTAGAATAAAAATAAAATATTTTATAGCAATAAAATTATCAATATTTCGTATTTCTTTTATATAACACCCCAAAGCCCTTATTAATTTATTACAAAAGTTACATTAGGATCACACATGAAGATATTTTTAAAGAAAATAAAGACAAATAATATGCTTACCCTCTTATCATTCCATTTATGATACGCGAACTTCTACCAAGATCGTAATTTGTATCTTGGAGCTACAAAGAATAATAACTTTTTTTAATAAAAAATAAAACATAATAAATACAAAATATATCCGGAAAGAATCAAAAGAGCAAAATGAAAAGGTTTCTTACAATATAATTATGTATTTAGATTTGCTGTAAAATTTAATCATTTTTTAAATGTCATACTATTATGTTATTAAATACCCTTATTAATGAAAAATAATAAATTTAATTCAAGATAAAATATTTAATGATGTAATTACATAGAAAAACTTGCATTTTTTAAATATAATATTCAAGACAAGAGAGTTTAAAAAAGATCTTTATATCTTTAAGGTCAAATAATTCTTCAGAACAAATAATAATAATTCATAAAAGTTTTTAAAAATATAAATATCATTTAATATAACTGTTTTTAAGAAAAAGAATTAAACATAAGATAAAACAATGATATCTCCTGCTTCAAATACTGGCATGTTTCTTCAAAACTCAGCATAGGTCATAAATGTCTCCATTCAATAATCTAATCTGCTCAACACTGAGAGCCCCCATAAAAAGTAGCATCAGAAATTAATTCCATTAAACGTGGACTTTCTCTTCTTACTCAATATAAACTGGTTAATATAGTTTCTATCCATTGTTTTTTCTGCAAATGTTAAATGTTATAGAGTTATGTTTATCATATGCCTTTTTTCACAATGGTAATAGAAAGCATTTACTTCGTATTCATATCTTAAAACTTAAACCTTGAATGTTTCAAAATTATTATCCCTTAATCTATTAATGAAAAAACCAAATAACAACTTCCACCAAATGAAATTAATTCTAAATGGCAATTTATATTTTTAGATACTTGCATTTACCAATAATGAGTATAACACAGATTTATTATATGTAGTAAAGCAGAAGGTAGGTATCAGTATTTCAACTTCTGGACTGATCATATGAACAACAAGCAAAAAAGTGGGATATAAATTGCAATAAAAACAAAGATATTATGATTTTAGATTACAGAGATTTAAAAGATTCAAAGTTTGATATTAAAAAGAAAACTTCAAAATGTAAATAACCTATTTTACAAAAGTTTGTCTTATGAAAAATTTTCAAGATTTTTTAAAAGAAAAATTGACACTAAGTTTTAATTTTTAAGAAGAATTAAAGATTGCAGAATACAGGTAGTTGTAAAGAGGAATTCAAAACAGAACCATAATACTTAAAAGTGCTATTTATAAGTTGAGGAATTAAAAATCTGCAACCTAAAAAACTATCTTAAAAAAAGTCTGAACAAATTATCTAATAGTATAACTATGTAAGTTTACATAAATAGAAAATAATAAATCATGCACTAAAGTACAATTTATTTTGCCTGTCATTCAAATAGGTATTGGAATGCTATTTCCTCTAAAAACTCATTCTGATATAAATACTTACTCTAGATTTTGATTTTTTTATTGTTTCTCGTTGTGAACTAAGATCTGTAAGAATTTGACTTCCTATTTGTTCTACAATGAAAAATAAACAAATTAAAACATTAAAAATTTCAGTTCATTAAAAATATACTCAATATAAAATAATAATGAATTCAAATAATTTTGTAGCATATGATAAATAAAAAACGAATAACATTTTTCATCACTGGAATTAATTGCAAAAAATCCTTTAAAATATTCTAATCCAAGGTATAATATAAGACTTAAAACTAATATTAAAAATTTATAATTTAATGTATTTCTATGATTTAGGAGGAAAATATAATTATACTAATATATAAATAATTAAATGTACACTTAACTGAATCAAGTGTATTCATTATTAAATGTAATTCAAAATGTATCTATTTTTCTGCAGTTTCTTTAACTCAAAAACCTTTAAGATTATTCATTTTTTTTTTAAATATTAAAAGTAAATTGGACATTTTTACATGCAAGCAAGTTGAAATATACTTTAAAACAATAATCATCATCTTATTAAATTGACATGATACAAAATTTCAATTGATGGCATAATAGAGTAATTATAAGCCCATAATTCTTTTAATAAATATAAGAGTAGATTAAATATTTTATAAAAATATATTTAGATGCTGCTAAATATATTTCACTGGCTGAAATAAAAGTCTGTTTTTCTTAAACCTTTTCTTGTATCAAATGAAAAATGGAAATTTAAATACTAGAAATATGATTCATTGTGTAATAATGAAAATTTTAACTAAAAGTTTTCAATTTGTTCAGAAAATATCAATAGACATTACATTTTCACCATTTTAATGGTGTTAATACTGCAAAATTAGATGAAGTTATGAAAGATTACATCTTACATTTTTAAAATTCTACAAACGTCAGTTATTCAATTCTTAAAAAGTAAAAAATCTAACCTGCTTCCACAGCTAATTTATATCCACCTTCAAGCTGCCTAGATGAACTTTCTAATCTTTCTGTATTGTCTAATAATCTTTGCTTCTAAGAAATTTATAAGAATAAAAATCATTATTTTATTTATAAATGAAGAAATACATGATTAATATTAAAATAAATAAAACATCAATGTTTTATCTATTGAACTACTCATTCTGATCATAACTGCATATCTTCATATAATAAATACAGCTATTCACAGAATTAAGGAAAGGCAAAATAAAGTATTAAGTCAGAAATACTATATTACATCAATCAATATATGCTTTCTTTTACATTCAGAAAAAGTAAATTCAAATTTAAAAGTATTCCATAACATTTATACATTTAATCTGCAAACACAATGCATGATTAAAAAATAAAAAATCCATAAAAATATTATACCTGATCATCTTTTACATAATCCCCCTCAAATAATTCATCTCGAAGTGAATTGTCATCTCGAGGATTGGTTCGTGCTTTCTAGAGGAAAATATGACAATATGTGTAATGTGATAACAGATAAATAAATATATTTTTAAAAATGCAGAATGGTGATATATTGAAAGAAAACTAAAATTGGAGATTTACATATTATCCAAACATATATTATAATAGAATACATCGTTTAATCTATTAACATCTATCTGAAACTAATTTAAAGCATAGATTTCAGTAAATTCCTTTTAATTATATTAAAAAACCAAGAAAAATTTTCAAAAATAACAAAAAAAATAATTTTAAATTATTTTTAAGTATATACACAATTTTTAAATTATACAGCATATAAATTCCACATTATATATATATATATATCAAAAGCAAAAAATTTTAAAATGACAATATTTGACTTTAAAATATAACTAATGGGTGGTATATGATACCTGAAATTATTTGTAAGTTTAAGAATATATATTGACCACTTAAAAAAAAAACTAACTAATTCTATAACTAAAAAGATCTTTAAAATTATTTAAACATATTAAAATGTTATAGAAAACTGCTAACAAATATATATATTAATTTCTATTCACACAATTCTGCCATCCATAAATACAGGTGCAAAATAATTTTTTTACTATGCCAGTCATCAAATTACATAAAAAGGTAAAATAAATACTCTACATAAACATTAACAAAATGATAGATTTCAACACATTACTGAGATAAGACTGCAATATTTAGGATAGTTTTGTAATTTCTGTAAGTCAAAAGTGACACAAAACATTTGAAATTGCTGTCAAACTAACATAAAAGTAAATTTATATTGAAAATATGACAAAATTAAATCATTAGTGTTGTTAATGGCAGTTATAAATGTTTCAAAAATTCTGAGATTTATATTCATTAAGTGAGCGTTCCCTTTTCTAATTCTCTTCATGTTAATACATTAAATACCATGCTTTGCACGTTCCTAAGGCCCACACATTTATAATTTGTATTTGGCATTATATTTACATAAAGTATTCTTAAATATTAACTGTTAATTTAAATAAGATTTTTTACATTCTAAATAGTTGTTTCATTATAAATCAAAACAAGAACTTTGAATAAACAAAGTGTATAGCAATAAAACATTTTATAAGTATGGTAAACAATCAGCATAGATTTGACAATATACTGGTTATACGACTGATAGTTTCCACTTGTTTGGAATGTTGACATTTCATTATTTTGCTAATCATTTGTCATAAGAATGCATAAAGTTTCACTGTTTATTTCCCCAGAATGTATAAGACAAAAACATTTCAGGGCATTAAAAGCCCTGAAATCATATACTGGGATGTTGCAATGAAGCATACTATAATTTGGATTTCCACTTTTCAACTGATTAGACATAAAATTTGATACAAATTTACACTTAACTGCATAACATAATTCATTATTTATATCTTTCTGTTTTAGAGTTACTATATTCATATACACAGATATACAGATCAACAAATAGTCAGCCTACTGATGGCTTTGGTTCAAAATTTTTATAAATATCTACACACTAATATATAAAGATCTTACACTTTATTCATCTGTTTAAATATTTTATTTTTATTTGTTTATATACATTTAGGTGGGCAGAGAGACATTCTGTAAATAGATTGCATTCAAAATTTAAAATTTTGATGTTAAAGTCACAAAATTACCTTCATCTAGCTCATTGCATTTTGAATAAGAATGTTCACAGACACTCAGAAAGACCTATTTTTTTTATATTTTTTTTATACTTCAAATATAAAAAAAGTCAATGAGCAAAAATTAATAAAACAAAATAAAATATAAATTTTATTCAAAATAAATAGTAAAATTTTATAATAGCAAATATTCATTAGAAGATTTTTTATGAGATTTTATTATTATAAAAAAAATGTTACTGTACTGACATGATTGATTAACTAAAAATATAAAATGAGTTAAATTTTGCATAATATACTAATTTTTTTTCCATATAGATAAAATGAAAAATATACTTTAAAAAATTATTATTTTAAATTAAATATAACCATGTGATACAATAATATTAGTGCAATTACTATAAAAGATGGGAAAAAAATTATGAATATATATAGAAATTACACATAATAACATACATAATGATTTCCACATCTTCAAGTAATTTAAATAATGTTTCTCCCAATTAAACCTGAGATTTATAATGGGCTATAAAATCAAGAATGAAAGAAAGAGGGAAAAAAAACTTATAATTCTGCTAACTGTCTGGTAGAAAAAATTAATAATACATAGATCTTAAAAAAAGAGTTGGATTAGAGATAGAAGTTATAAACTTATTATTTTTTTAAAGACATACACATTTATTTTGAATTTTTATTTATTTATTTAACTTCATAAAAAGAAACTAAGAAATAACATAGTTTTCGTAATTAATAAAAGCTGTTTTACTATTTGGATAAGTATAGAATATTTTTCTTAGCAGTGCACTTTTTTTTATAGAGTTTAAATATAAAACCATAAAAATAAATAACTGTAAAGATAAAATTCAAATTCAAAAAATAATTTATGCATTAAAATTTACACAAGCAGAAAATTAATGAATCTAGAAAAATAGAATATATATTTTTAATGATATTAATAGGGTAAAAATGTGCATGTTTTGTATCCAAAGCTGTTACTTTCAGCATATATTTTTAGCTTCTTTCAAGCACATGGAAAGTTAACTCACTTTTCAACTAAAAGACTGAGATTCTAGTTATGAATGCAAACAAAAAATACTTTAAAAAAGTGAAGGAAAAAAAATGGAAATTCATACCAATTCTTTATCTAGTAATGAGAGTTCAGCAACATAGCTTTTTAACCGAATTTGATATTTCTGGCGCGAGGCAGGTGGCATGCCTTTTACTTCTAAATCCATTTGTTCTAGCTGTTAAAATAGGAGGAAAACAAAGAATTACCATTTTGAAAATAAGTATACAAAACAAATCTAACCTTGATAAATCTTAAGGTATAAGCCATATTTAAATTTTAACAATGCAGAAGGTGGATAGTTAAATCAACTGATCAACTTTTGGATAAATGAACATGTTCAATGTTTGTGTACATAGATAAAAATAATCCTACAAAGATTATGCTTATACAAAATATTAAGCATCAATTTACTACATATTTTCAATGACATTTGGCTAATTTGCTTGAAATACTAACATATGTACAAGTTTTACACATTTTATTTATAATTGTCTGTTAATGAGCATTAAAACTGATACTGTACTCTTTCATGGCTCAATAATAACATGAATTTTCGGGAGATTCTATAAAAAAATAATCAACAATTTAGTGCATCAGAAGTTTGTAATGCTAATTTCAAAATCTCCGAAAGTTTTTTGATAAATAATAAGTTTATTGTTCTTATCTTCTCCTTCCTATTTATTATTTTAAATCTGTTCACCTACTGAGCATACTGATATTCTGAATTAATATTTGATATCATTGCTTTATCAATTCATTTTTTATTTCATTGAATAATTCAAAGGATTATATGGCTTCCATGAATATTCAAATATCTTTTTAAATTCTCTGTCTACATTAATTGCTTATCCCAATACTAATTCAAACTCAGGAAATGTAATTCAAAACAAATTTAGTTGTGATTCTGTACATAATATCACAATTAACAAATTTGTTGTTGCAAGTAGAAAGAAAATGAGTGAATATAGATTAAAACTGCTCGTTTCAAACTTACTTCTATACTTTTCCAAATAACAAAAATTATAATTACCAGTTCATGAGCTTCTTCCATTTGCCTATCCACTTGACTAATTAGCATTTTCTTTTCAACTGAAAAAACAGAAAAAAATTATTTAAAATTATTATTTTTTAATACTTCTTACAATTGAAGGATTTCTTTATAAGATACTAATAAAAAGATACTTCATGAATCTTTTGTTTTGATTTTTGAATAGATGATTCAACAATGACTAATCAATAAACAAAATATTATTGATTATTTATGTATTAGTGACTTGATACATGACATATCAACATCTTTATAATCTTTTTTAAACTCAACAATAAAATAAAAGGCTAATCATTGGTCAGATATAATGATTAGTTTCTTTACAACTATTTTAACATAATGATTAGTACATAAATAATTAATATAAGATATTTTGGGTACTAATCAGTTAATCACTTTGAATTCAGTAATTCAGTCACTAAGAAACATTTATATGCTAAGGTATTTCTTAATTAAATATTAAAGAGTTTAAACTATTTGCTTGACTAATCTACAGTATGCTTAAATATTAGTTTTAGACTTTTAATTTAAGATAAGAGGGACAACAATTTCCCAGCACATGCTAATTTTCAATCAATTTTTAGAATAGCTAGAAATAATTCAGTATTTGATATATGTTTTCTTTATAGCTCAAATGGCAGACAATTTATTCTTGAAAACTACTTACTTATATAAGCATACTTGGAAACTCATAATATTCAAAATTATAATAGCTATATTAATTTTTGATGTTAGATGAATTCAAAATAACTGGTATTATAAAAATAGAAATAAATGAATAGTACAATAATATTCCAGAACCAGGAAAATAAACTACTTGGAAGAAAGTCAGGTTTCAAAAAGAAATTAAAAAAAAAAAAATCTTTCAAATATTTAAAAGCTATTTCATGAATGCAAGGAACTGAGAGGAAATAAAGTCTAGATTTATAAGTTTTTTTTTATTTAATATATATATTTTTTAATTTATTAACATGCAGGTTGATAAAACAACAATTCTTGGAATTAGTAAGAAACTTTCGTAAAATTCTTCACCCCCCCTTTGTTTTGTTACACATTTAAATATAAAAAACATATATTTCATATATTTTGTCATACTAAGAAAACATAATATACTGCCATTTATTGGTCTTGGATTGAAAGTGAAATCAAATCTTTAAAAAGAAAAACGTTCCAATTTTAATCTTTTCACTTTTATTTTCAACGAATGGAAAATTCCAACATCATATGGAGTTGAATAAAATTATACATACATTAAAATATTTATTGGTGATATTAAAAGACTATAATAAATACTTCTCTTAATACAAAGTTCACAGTTGTGTCATGAAAGATGTAAGTTATATTGAAATTACATATAATTTTGGATCAAATTCAGTATAATTTCCTTGATAATATTATGTATCGCAACTTTATTTATCATTAAACATCACATGGTATGTTCAGAATTGCTACAACAATATATGGAAACAAAGATGTGCTAAAAGTATAAAGGTTCTAATATAAAATGTAGCCAAAGGGGTATCACGGTTACTTTGTAGCATGGGGCTGTAATCAAAATTCAACCAAGTTTCAACAATAAAAATTGGAGCAGATAGTTATATAAAATTAACGGTAAAAATATCAATGACAGTTTCTATAATTATTTTGATATGCATGCTCGGTAAACACCTGTGACAATTATCACTAGAGAAAACATATAATTAGACATAATATATTTACTTCAATATTTTTATATTTAAACAATATTAAATATGGAAAATCAATTTAAACTACTGTTCGTAATGTTTTATAGGCCATTAAAGAATAGCATTTTGCCTCAAACAAAACATTAAAAGAAAAACAATTATCTCATGTCAAAACTGTTCTTATTTAGTAAATGCCACAAGAAGCCTTTTAGCAAGTTTAATTATCAATTTAAAGCGCTATAATTCATTTGAAGGAAAAAAAACATGCAAATATGAATCATGCATCTATATCAAAGAAATAAAGGGGCAATTGAGTATTTCAAGATTAAATCCAATAATCAATATATATATATACACTTTAAAAAGACTTTTTTTCTATATTATTTTGAATTAAATTACAGAAACTTCAGAATGCGAATATTAAAAATATTTAACAGAATTATGAGAAATGTTTTATCGATTGAATTGCATTTTTGTTATATTTGTAGAGCTGCAAACATAATTTACAGAGTTAGTGGTTTTTGCTTGTAAAATTAAAACGAGCTTTTTCAGTTCAATAAGACATAAAATATTTTAAAAAAAATGTTTTGAAACGAAAGCGCCCGTGACTTATTTCTAGAAATAGTGAGTCCAGTTATTATTTCAAGAAAATGAAAATAATACACTGCATTTCCTTTTCTAATTACACTATTCTTTTAATAAACAAAAAAGTTAGGACAAACATAAAATTTTATACTTCAAATTGGTTTTAGAAGTTTGACTGGTTCTTGAATAATTATTAGTTTTTAAAGGCTTAAAGCAATGAAAAATTAGCAAAACTGCAAAGAATAAATAAAATAATACATACTTCCGGATAAATTATTTAAACGGCTAGTTTTAGCAGTAATTTCAGCTGATAAAGCTGCATATTGTTGTTCAAACGATTCCATGAGCGACGCCATCTTTACGAATCAAAACAAAACTGAGTAAAACGTCAATAATGCCAATACACACATGTCATTACAAAGAAAAACAGAATGACTCAAAAAATAATTTTCAAGAATAATTTTTTGAAAATTTGCTTTATTACTATATTATTACATTCAATTTTGTTCATATCATGTTTAGTTGATAAAAGTGAAGTGTTGTGAATGTATACTAAAAAAATCTTCAATGAATGATTTCAAAATAAAGATCTAAGGATAGAATGGTCTTTCTGGTACGGTTACTGGTCTGTGCCTATACAAATATAGAATAAGAATAAGTTTTCATAGCGATTATGGATTTTTCAGCTGCTCATTATCCTTTTTTTACAGTAGCATTAACCAATACAAATTTTAATGGGCGATTTTATTCATTTTGTCTACAACAACACTAATATCAACAATCATCTAAATTATTTGTCTTCTATGTTTAAAGTTAAATTAAAATTAGTTTCATTTCTTTTTTACGAAATATCAGATTTTGTGTTCTTCGTCAAGGGTTACTATTCTTCTAAAAAATCAAACTGCTGTTCGTTTTGGCTGTTTCTAGAATTCATGATACAAAGAATAATCAAATAAGTCCACTTAGGGCTGACCCATAGAAGAGATTTTTTTAAAAAAATGGATATATCAGTATCTTTCTTCAAAATTCATCAGTGAACAACTAACTTGGTAAGTGTTGGCTATGAAAAGTTTGAAATAACGGATAAACTATGATGCATAAGACGATTCAGCCACAGATCAGAATTTATGGTTCGATCTAGGATAAGTTAAGAATTCAATCAGCACCTAAATTGATAATTAAAATGCTGTCACTGTTATACTGAAACATATTTTAATATTGTTACGAATGAATACTAAACTGTATTTTATTCTTGTGGCTTTTTAAAAGAAGTAAGTATTGAATATTTTTTTAAAAACGAAAAAATAGCTTAATTCAGTCAAAGCCTTCTTCTGAACGCTCTGACCCAGATGTATCTAGAATTTTTCAACGAGATTTTAAACTGTCAGGAAGAAAAAATCTTAAAATTTTGTTTAAACTAATGATATGATCATAGGATTTTGTGTAGTACAATTAGGATTAAAAAATTTATGCATTGTATAATAGTTTTTTAAAAATTGCATTTATTTGCATATGAGCTTGTATTTCATCAAATGTAATTGTTAAGTACATTTAAATATTCTTTTATAAGATATATATAAAAAATATATTTAAAAAATTCTTGTATAAGATCCAACAACAATCGATTTGATATTATGATTAAAATATTTCTTATATAGTAATTATTTAAAATTTTGCATACAAAGGGTGAAAAATGAGAAGGGATTAAATAAAAATTATGTGATACTTATGCAGTTAATTTTTTTTATGAATAAACAAACTTTCTTTACTTTCATTGGGAATATTGGTTGAATTATTCCACTTAAATTTCGTACGCATGACGTGAAATTCTCTAGTAAATAAATAAAGTGTTTTTAACAATCAAGCTGAATTAGACATTTCATCCATACGATATTAACGACTTTATACTTGTTTTGTTTATTGTGTACTCAGATCTTTCGGTTGGAACGAAATTTTTTGATGTTTCACTACCATAAAAAAAACCTTATTATATAGTCTGTTTTCTAATTGTTTATTTTCATTTGCAGTATTATAACTTCACCTTCTGATTTCTCAAGAAAACTACAAAGATAGTAAACAAAATCTTTTTTTCTTTACTATACCGCCCTCCACCTTCCCTGGAAAAAAACCCATGAAATTAAAAATTAAAAAAAAAAAAAAAGGACTTAACTGCAATTCTGAAATTTTACGTTAAAAGTTATATTAATAGTTTTTCTTTTTAAAAAAGTGCTAAAAATAGTAAAAACAATTACATGATAATTAAGCTTATATTATTTATTTTTTGAATTTTACGAGGATATAAAAATAATTTTTGAGTAATAATACTTTTGTGAATTATAAAAGGAAAATACCAAAACAACGCTTAATGTTGTCAGTTAAAATTCTAACTAAAAGTTTAAAAAAATGTCTCAAATTCTCTCTTCTATGTATATATGTTCCACATTTGATAGCTAAAGGTCAAACAATATCTAAATAAGTTAACATAACATATTTTTCTTATCCAAAAATCTTATATTATAAAATATATTAATATTTACTGTATGCACTTAGCATACAATTACAGGAAGAAAAAAATATCAATTTACTAATATCGGTTAAAGCAGAAAAATAGAAGTTCTGAGTATAAATGAAAATGTTGTTTTTTCCCAACCCACTGACGAAGTCAGCGAATTTAAGACGAAATTCGGGTCCCTTGATTTTCAGTAGCTCCATCTAGGATCAATAGTATATCTTAGCTACTCACACGTAACGGCCTTTTTACGGGTGGACTTCATTCATGTATCCACAGATCGTAATTTAGACCTGAACCTCTGACCCAGTTCTCTAGACGTCTTACCAATACTATCGCTCTTTCACTAACTCTCAATACTAACACAATCTGCTCAAACGTCAGGTCTAAGACAACTAGGCTATATGTCTCCACTCTGAGCAACAATATTGCCGGTTCACAGTTTCTAAACACTGCTGCAGGTTATATATATATATATATATATATATTGGATTATACCTCGTAGTTTATCTCAAAATTGATTTACTGTTAATAATTAAATGGAGCCTAACAACATAATAATTTACTATCAAGGTAAGATAAATGCTTATGAACAATTGATAGTTTTATTTTTACCATTTGGTAAATATCCTCTTATATGTCTGACAGTAGAAAAAGTGTATTTAGTATTCATCAAACTTTTGAAGAATATATTGTTTACAAATCCTTTTGATAAAAAAAAAAATAAAGGGTTGGATTTTTAAAAATACTTGACCATATTTGGTAGGAATTTCAGCAAATGGTTTATTATCTAATTGTCTAAGTTTTCGGAAAGTATTCTAATCGGCTGAGGTTAACAAAACTATGAGCTCAAAAAGTTTTTTTTACATATATATTTAATAAATATTTGAATTTATTGTAATTTTTTTAAGTATTTAAATGGGGGCAATTGTTTAAGGAGATTTTTTTTAAAACTTTAATTCTATTTTGACTTTCAAGGACAAAGTCAAATCTCCTGCGAAATTAATTTCTAATAATTCGATCTGAAGGAATTTCGAGAGAAGATTCAAATTAATGTTTTGCTCACTCTATAATGATGTAATCAAGATAATAGACAAAATGATACGAAAACGTACAAATTTAAGAAAAAACCGGACTATGCGAACACCCTCTTAGTTTTTACTTCGGTCATAAAGTTACGAGATTTTTTTTTCCATCTCGTTTGCTTTTTTTCTTTTTTTAATTTTAGGGGGAAAAAAACCTTTCTTATTATGAGGCTATCTCTTTAGCTACATGTCAATAAATTCCAACGTAAAAAAAAAAGCAAAATAGAGTGACTAGCTTCTAAACAACCCTCTTGTAAATATTGCAATATTTATGCAAAGAAGGGTATTATATTCCGCTTACAATGCAGAAGTAATAAAACTTTAAATGCGCACTGTGTTCCCAGCCTTGCATAAAAGAAGTGAATTGCGCGTTAGTAACATAAAACTATATATTGTTTGTTTTTGTATGTTTTTTTTAGGTAAAAATTGTTTAGAAAAGTTTTTTCTTTTCCTTTTTATGCACGTATTATTCTCGGGAGACTAAATTTTATACGTAAAGCTCAGTTGTCTATCAGGGAAGCTGACAAATTGCCAAGTCCGCTCCCATATTAATAATATTATGATTTGTGGTCTTCTCGTTGGGCTATATTTCTTAACTGAACTAAAACACAAATTGTGAAAGTCAGCATAATAAAAAAAAATATGTTGCATTTTATTTAGTTAGAACATGATGTTGCTTTGATTTGGAGTTTCTGAAGCCTCAAAATGAACGGGCAGAAAATAAAAGGCAAGGTCGTGAGAAGTTATTGCTTGAAGACACAAAAAATGGGAATCAACGCGAAACAGTGGGGAGAACCATCAATAGTTGAACATATGATATTTTTTCTTTCAATTTTCCCATTTTCTAGCTGACAAAAAAAAATTTTGAAACCCGAACAATTTTTGGAGGAAGGGGGGGGGGGGGGGCATTAACTTTTAAATTTAAAAGTTGACAAGTGCGCAATATAACAGTCACATGATCATCCAAATCAGTTTAAACAGGATTTTGGCAAAAAAAAAAAAAAAAAAAGGCTCTGAAGAAATGTTTTGGAAATTGAACGATTTTTGAGTAGTAAAAAAGGCATCGTTTTCTAAATATCCACGCATGCTTTCTCTGATAATCGCGTAATTGTTTCGAATCGGTTGAAACTGATTTTTCACGGGAAAAAAAATGTCCTCAAGAAAAGAAATTTTGGAACTTGCTTCATTTTAAGATGTCAAAAATCATAGCTTTTATAAATGTAGGTGATTGCTAAATATGAGTCATATGAGAACATGATGCTGTTTATCTGTCCAATTGACACTACTTTAAAAAATAATGTTCTCACATGATAATTTGAAATTTGCGATAGTAGGTTCCAATTTTTAAAAAAATCCTGTTTAGTTTAGAGTAATACTTTGAGAGAATTTTAATTTTATTTAAGAAAACAATTGTATTAATACCATTAGTAGTATTTGATACGTGATGAAAGCAAAGCAAAGCAAATCTAGGAATGCGAAATACGTTTTTTCATGTTAAAACTACTATGAAAATTTTCTTAAAAAACCATTCTGTATTCTTTTATTTTAAATTTTTAAAATCAATTCAATACTTTTAATCTTAAAAAAAATAAAGTCGATTATTCTTATTTGTTTCAATTACGGTACACATAGCTATGTTTACCATTTCCTTAAACATAAAATTTTGAAGATTGAATTTTGAATTTCATATGTAAATATATTTAAATTTCTACTGTAAAAAAATCTCGTTTAAGACTCGAATTCTTAAAATAATTTTTCTCTTCTTTTACTTACAATGTTAAACAGAAATGGCTTTTTAACTACTATGCAAAAAATAAATTAAACCACAATAAAATGTGAAATACTCAAACAGAGAATAAAAATATATCATAAAAGAATTAGAAATGAATGTTATTATTACAGTGCCGAAGGAAATTGCAGATGAAATTAAAAAAATGTGTTTTCTGTTGTGAATTAAGTTAGATAAAATCTAATGAAATTTGGTTTATAGCTCAAATGTCAGTATTATAATGCCGTTAACATTGATTACGATTCGTATCCGTTACAGAGAGAGCATGTACATTTTAGCCCCGATTTTTTTTCTGTTTGTATTTAATAGAAAAGCAGTGGATTATTCGAACTCTAATTTCAAGAATCTAACGCATATTTGGAGAAATTTTCTCCTGTGTAAGAATAGTAAAACGTGATTTTTTAATGCATAAAATGTTTTATCTTCAGTTATTAGAATAATCAATGAATTGAAAAAAATTCTCCTGAATAGCAGAGGTTAAGGACAAAAAAAAATGACTGTTGAAAAAAGGCAACATATGACGTGCTTGGTCGAGAATATCTCGAAGCTGTTTTCGAATGTATTTACGATTAACTTTATAATACATCGCTCTCTATTACACCTTGTAATGCTTATGCAGTGGCACAGTGACAGAAGATGTAAGGAAATTTATATGCCTAGAGGAACCAGTCTTTGGGATGTGTCACAAAGAAAACTTTAATTGTGTTTTTTATTAATATGAAGATATTGAGTAATATTTTCAAGATATTGTTAAATGGTTTAAGTCTTATATCAATACGATATTGTTCTGATATTGTAGAACAACTTATTCTGTATAGGTAAAGTTATTTTTTAATTTTAGTGTTGATAAAGAAATAAAAACTAAAAGGTGCTTTATGGTAACATTCTTCCGAATTCATTAGAGGACAAAATCAGTTTATATTCTAAGCACACTTGCCTTCGCTATTGTGAAATATTCGTTACCTTTTGCCTAAAAGAAAGGGGGAAAAGAATCTACCTTATATTCTTATTTTCTCACATTGAAGAGAAAGAATTATAATCATCAAAAGAATTGGATCTTGAAATTTTGTTCGATCCTCTCGTTTTTGACTTCCCAAATCTAATTTTTGTTAATTATGTCGGTTAATTTTTGAATACGATAAAAAAATAAATAAATAATGCATTCAGTTGAAAGAAATCGGTTCAGATATACAAACTGTAGATTTTTATCACATTCTGGATGGCATTTACAGACTTTTTATCTCTTTGACCATTTGCGTGCATGTGAACTTAGCCACAACAAGGAAAACACAAAAGGTTGTACAGATGAAATTTGCCATGCCCTGGTATCATCAAAATTGTAGGCATATTTCAAGTTTTGAGATATGTCTCTTCATCATCATCAACTTGGCCAACTGTCAGCCTGTTATTTGTGCATATGATAACACTAATAGCTTTAAAAAGTAACAAATTAAGTAAATGAATTTTTTTTTTTACTCAATGATATAGTGACTGGGCAAGAGGGTATAATTGTAATGATGCAATTCTTAGGCAACTGGTACGTAATTATTGGAAGTTCCATTGAAATAATACGTCATTCCATTGATAACATTATTTTACAGTTAAAATAAAATAAATAGAGATCGAAAGAAATAATAGTATTCCCTAGCAATCATTTACATTAAAAACCATTATTGATGACTTTTGGAGGGAATTGGAAGAAGAGAGGAAATAATATTATACTCTGGTACGACTTAATCTCACTATATTTTTGTCTTGATACCACAATTTTAAATGAGAGTCAAATTTTAACTCAACTGATATAAAGAATAGAAATAATAACAAAATCTGTTTTCGATTATTTTTACCCAGTTAAGAAAATTAAGCATCATGTCCATTTTAGAATACATCCATGCATCATAATGTGGATATTTACAAGATTATTTTCTTTTAATTTCTTTTGTTTTTCCTGATTTGAGACTGCTTTTCGATAGATTTCGTTAAAGTGTTTCATTTGAAGTGATTTTCTTTTTAGTTTTATATTTATCATAGCGAAACTTCAACTTTTTAGACTTTTTTTGTGTTAATGATTGACATATCATTCATCTTAAAAATAAATAATACATCTGACATCTAGAATGCACTTTTGTATTTCTAAATCTATGACCTGTAAAAATGTCAAAACATATTTCATGAAAATGTTCAAAGTTTATATAGTAATCGTAATCATAGCTACATATCAGTGCTATGCAGTGCTTATATGACTTCCTATTTCACAATATTAATTTTTTTTTTAAGTTTTGAAATCTATTGTGAAATTTTTTTACTATGTATTCTATTTTAAAGTTCCAATAACGTATAAATGGTAAAGGGTTTGAAAGTCTTGTCTTGATACCGGAATATGAAAACGTCTCACCTATCGACCAATATTGTTGCATCTTATTTTATCTATGGCTCCCTTTACTGATAAAAAGGAATTAGTAAGAACTGTTTCACGTGTGATTACAATGGAAACTGATATTCGTTCAAGGTTCACATACGATAGATTTCAATCGAGGTCGGCGCAAATTATCTTTGGCTCTATTACAGAAGTGTGCATTACAGATTGGTGGAAAATTTCTTCCAAAATTCTTGAATTATATGGCCATTTTTATGTCCTACTAAAAGGTAAGAATGAAATTTTTATGTATTTTAAACATCCATTGAAATGATTTCATGCCGTTATTGTTATATGCTTACTAATCCCATAAATAGTGTTCAACGTAGAAGAGTGAATTACTGTTATTGAATGAATGAGTTTGCTATCAATGATCGTTCTTTATGTGGGTGTTGTTGTAAAGTGATAATTCTACTACTTTCTTTATGTTATTTTATTTGATAAATTGAAAGTTTGAACTAAAAAAGTAATATATGAGCTGTTGAAGAGAGATAGAGCTGACAACAAAGACTCTTTATACCAAAAATAAGCATACAAGTGACATTCTGTACAATCTGCAGATATTTTTTGGTAATAATTAAACAAATAATCGGTGAATGCAGAACAATGAAAATGCTATGATAATTAACTTTCTTTTGATATTTGTAACTTAGCACTATAGTGTCAAGAGGCGAAAAGAACAAATCAACTTTCATTTCTTTATAGTGACTTGAATAATGCCAAAATTCATCCACAAATCACATAATTCTAATTTCCATTTCAGATAAAATTTCACTGAATATATATTCCAATAACAACCTTCAAAATTTAAAAAAACGGGCTATTTCGTACACGGCTTTTTCATTTGTAAAAAACGTGGGAAATAATCTTTGTCACCGACTTAGATGGCTGAAGAATATGTACTTCTCATCTTCTAATTGCTCATTTTTAATAAAGCATTAAAAAAATTGATGTTTCACATACAATTTTGGCACCCTCGACTTAAGGTAAAACTTTTTGTCGGTGCAATGCAACAACTTCCATCTGCAAACATTATCAGACCCTACATTTCATTTAAACAAACCCGTTGAATGAATAAAATCTGATTGAGGTAATTCCACACAGCTAAAAAATTGGCGCATGGTATTATTCAGTTCCAAAAATAATTTACCAAATGGGTATTCTATAAATAATACTGATGCCTCGAAATTATATGCAACATATTTAAAAGATATTTACCACAAGGGATTCATAACAATTAAAAGATTCGAACCGACAATCATAAAACATGTTACTGATTTAAAGAAAGAGAAAATCGGAAACCGCTTTAAAAATTTACGAACAATTTTTGAAAAACACAAATTAATCTTCAATTAAGAAGAAACTTGATGACAACGATGAAAATTCCATCGAAAGTATTGAGCCTTAAAAGGATAAATTAATTCTTCGCCTGATCATACTGGAAAACAGTAAATTATGTGATGTATGTGTTCTTGCAATCCATGGAATCTTTGAGAATTGGCATTGAGTTTAATTATTCAATTTAATTTGATGGGATTCATAAAGGTTATTTTTGGTAAAATTGCTGAACGAATGTTAAATTCGTTTTATAATGTTTGCTATTTCGTTTATAATATTCTTTATTTTAGTACGTCTGCAAAATCATCACTAGAGTAATATGAAATGCTCCGCATGGAATTATTATTATCTTAAATCGAAGTATAGATTCGTATAAGAAGAATAATTAAAATAGCTGAAAATATGTACATTTGTAGGAGATGTTGCCAGATTTTTACCATCACTTAAACTGTCATTATAACCTAATTTTTTTAAATATTTGGACAATAAAACAAGTGATTAAAGATGCAAGATTGTTATATAGAGTGATTTATGTTAGATAAAATATTTCATAACTGTAGTTAAAGATACATTTTATACATAGTCAGTTATATGTTTTAACGAATTACATATAGATTTTACTCTTTTTAAATTTAAGTAGCAAAATATGTTACTATTCCTCAGAAAGGGAGCTCGTTTGGCTACATTTGTTACAATGATTTTATTAGATTAACGATAAGGTTAGGCTATCGTTTGTTGCTCAAATTGGATTGCAAAAATTTATTTGAAATGGCCTGTTTATGATGATACAGTTGTCTTAGGAATAGCTCTTAAAGAAGTCATAACTAATATTGATCTTCACAAATTACTAGAAAATGAATCCAAAGCAAAAAAGAGGGGTAAGAGGTCATTAAGGGTATTAAACTCTGTTTTAAAAAACAAAAATTAAGGTATAATATGTAAGAAAACAAATATAAAGGATAAATGATTTAAAAAATTGTACTTAAGGTGCCTTTGCGTATTTGTAGATGGTGAAATGATACTTTCATATTCTTGTAAGAATTTGAGAATAAAAATGCTTTTTTCTTTGTTGATTCTTAAAGAAATTAATGGCCCAATGTGGAAAACTGTTTTCAATTTTAAATCAGTGATACAAATTTTTGTGCCATTCTTTTCATTTCAAAGTGTCTAAAATAAATTGTTTAGAAGGTAAAATAACTACAAAAAAGGTTTACCACCAATTATTTTCTCTCACGATATATATACATATAAATCAGATTCGTTAACCTACTATTTAAAGATTAAAAATTGTTATTAATTGTGATATTGATGAATGTCATAGAAGTCTTCATTTTTATACCTCTCTAATATACGTTTTGTTTCATTAATCAGAGGCATATTTCACACATATTTATTTCCATTTTTGGATCCAAGATCTTAACTGTCAAATGAGTTTCCCTTCAGAATTTATGAATTATGTTATTTTAATTTTCTTTTCATGTCTTTTAAACAGATTAAAAACGTCTTAATTGCGAAAAATCTACTAAGATATTTTCTTAAGTCTTAAACGGAACGAATTCTTGTGATATACTATTTTCTCTTGACAAATTTACTGAAGATGTAATTTGACAGTTAATGACAGGCTGTTTAATTTTGTAATAAAATTGTGTATTTATTAGAATTTGAATACTTGTAGACATTTAGGGCTTCTGGTTTTCTTAGCGCTTTTCAAAGTAAGCGAAGATTGCCAAGCTCCATTTTAGATAATCCGACTACCTTGGCGATATTTTTCGTTTGTTTGGCGATAAAACTCGGAACCATACATATCCACAAATACCGAAGAAAAGTCATTCGTATTTATTGACTTTGTTGATATCATGGAGAAAAAATATATTTTTCATTATGAATGATTTTCTAAAAAGATAAATATTTTGACGCTTCTTGAAAACAATTTCGAGGTATATCCTCTGGCAAAAGATATATTAGAAATTATTTTTAATTGCTAACTTTTATATAGGAAGCAATTCTCACTCTTCAGTGACTGCCAAAGATAGAGGCTATAAAAGCTTTTGTAAATGACTCTTATACACAATCTTCGCTCTCGTTTCATTATTAAAATATTTGAATTCCATATGCTTGTTGGATTAAGGCTAGCATTTTGCAATAAAAACATGTCATTAGAAACTGAATTTAGAAATTATTTCGTAAATGTTTAAATATCTTCTTAAGTTGGTGTTACAATTTCTTTTATTGAATTGTGTTTTAAAATAATTACATTTTTATTTTGTTGAAGCCAATGCGTAAAAATTTATGCAAAAGAATAATTTAGAAGAGCCAGTTTTGACGATTGATTCACGTGGAGTTAGAGTCACATGACAAATGTGATTGCACTTATCATCTATCAAATCAATAACAATTTTGTTTTATTATTTTTATTTTTTGCAAAATAATAGAGATTGTAACTTTTAAAAATATGTAACATATTATTATAAATTAGGAACATTGTTTCTGAAGTTGCTGCAGCTTAAGAATAAAAAATGACCCGAATTCTGCTTTAATACCTTAAAAAAACAGAAAAAGAAACAAACCCTAGAAAGAAGTTGCAACAATGGGCCATTTCGAGTACCACAAGAAATTAAAAATATAAATTCTTAGCTATCACATTAAGAAATCCAGGATTTCTATTAAAATCACGTGTCAATGACCTCGTGACTCATTGATGATCTAAAACCAAAACTCACTAGATTTGCATTCATGAAAAAACCCCATTCTTAAAATTTTTACTTTTAAATAGACAATATTTTAAGTTGTAGGATTTTTATTTTAAACGCATGCTAGAAAAATTAATCTTTTCTTGATTTCAAAATCAATTAATGATTATTTTCTTCCTTAATTGCAAGTTTAGAGTACATTTCCAATATTTAAAATTTTATGTAAAGTTTCTTGAAACTTCAACCTGCTGAAGTTCTAAAAATGGTGAAAATAATAATGTCGAGACATTTTGGTTTTTAAAAAAGGAACGGGTTCATAATGTCTGAGAAGTTTACACTTTTTCTAAATGCAGTTAAAGTTTTTGATGAAATTTGATTCACTTGATTAACAAGTGCATAACTGATCAAAATTATGCACTTATTTTTTACTTCAGCTAGTTTAAATGCTCGAGTAAATACAAACAATTTTTTTATGCCCCGGATTAATTCTTAGCATTCGAGCTCAGAGTTTCATTTTGTCTCGAATTTTGATCAAAATTTATGTAGATGATAATTCAAAATTTGTTGTTTGTTACTCATCAATGCTTGCCAGCAACCATAAATTATTTACAAAATATAAACATCGAATTATTATTTTAGGACTTCAAAGTCAACTGCAAATCTAGGAAATTAATCAACCTAAATAACGACATTTTTTATTAAAAATTTAAAATACTTCCTTTAAGTTCCATTCAAATATGCGGCTAGCTTGGTGTCCTAATAAATGATTGCAAATATCTTAACTTGTTTTTAGGCATAACATTAGTGATTAATTCATGTAAAGACAAACTCTCTTCACATTCATATTTACATGATCGCATCAAACTGTGTTAAACTCTGACAATTAAGCTTAAGAGTACAAGAGTTTACTCTACAATTTGTTTACGAAGATTAATTGTATTTTCTGGCGAAAAAAGTTTACAAACTCACAAAAATTGGAAAAGTTTTCAAAATCCACAACTGATTAAAATAATACATTTTTTTCTCTTGGACGTGAAACGAAAAGTTGTTCATAATAATATCAAAATTATACCTTCTTTTGGTCTATGTAAAAATTATTTCGGCAATTTTTCCAAAAAAGAAAAAAAATACTAATAATTGCAACTATAGCTTCTATCATATGATCTAATAGTTCCAAGCTCCAGAAAAAAATCTACAAGCACTCCACATTAACTTTCTGAAACTGGTAGTAAAAAGTATTGTTTCATTTAAAAAGTAAGCAGTTCATGAAGTGAACAGAATCTGCTTATCTCGACCTTGTAACTACTCGGAATGATTCTCGTTTAGACAGACTTTAATAAGATAAGATAATTTCACTTTATTTAGCTGAGAACCTCAATCTTATCAATGAAATTTAAATATTTTGTAACATTAAGTTCTTTTGAAAGCTAAGCAAAAACGGCATTGACAGTCAGAAAAATTGTCTTATTCTAAATTACGTTCAGTGCTTCTGGAAATTTCTAAAATTCAATGCCGTTAATTTATTTAAAAATTAAATTAATTAACTTTTTTTTAAAAATAATCATAATCTATGCATATTTCTTCCGATCCTATTCAAAATAATTTTATTCGAATTCTAATAAATAAATAAATAATGTAAAGTAATTAAATAAGTAATATATAAAAATAAATATTCTATAAAAATGAACAAATAATATATAAAAGTTTAAGATTAAAAGTTGGGATGTGACATGATATCAGGCCGAACTCCGGAAACCAGTTATTTTTTTACAGTTACCAGGTTTCAGTGATCTAACTCTTTAACTACACTTGAAGATAATGCCGAGGTACTTGAGCACATGTGCAGCTTTTGACACGAGTCAGTATTCTACAAAGATCTGATTCCTTATCAGCTGATAAAATTTGCTTCAATAGATCTCTACGATTGTTCAAATTTTTCAAGGGAAAAAAATGACTCCATGTGTCTGTATTGATAACTTTAAGCCAAGAATCATTTTTTGTGCATTTTTTTAAATTTAAAATCAAAATATCACCTTTACCCATTTTCTTAATTAATTATATTTCACACTTTTTAGTCGAAAATTTTAAAATTTTTCAAAAAATATTTTTATTTTTCATATATTTTTAAAAAGATATTTTTTATTTTAATTAAAAATACCACGATTATGTAATTCAGTTTTAGAAATTATTTACTTTTCACCACTGGATTCATATCAACATATATTTAATTTTTTTGTAAATTATTCCAAATTAATTCATGATATTTAGTTTAAGAAAAATGTATGGAATTCGAAATTTTAAAATCTATCAGAGGTAAAAATACAGACATATTTTTTAAATATAAGACTAAGAGTATCAAAAATACTAAAACTTATTAGATATTATATGAAATACTTCCTGATTCCAACGAATCTTAAATTTAAGCCTTGTATAATTAGTTAAAAAATTATTACTATCTAGTCGAAAACTAATTTATTCTTCAAAATTTTTAATAACTCTTATATAATACATATACCAATATAATGATTTTAATTGAACAATATTTTGCAATTTTTTTGAATTAGTTAATAAGAAACCAAGATAATGTGATCTTCAAATCGCACATATATGTTTATATATATGTGTGTGTTTTAATGCACTGAATATAGGATATATATATTTTTAATATACTTAAAGGAACTTACAATAGGAAATAATGCCATATTTAAAGCATTTATTTAATTAAAAATCGAAAATAAAACTTTAAAATTTTAGAAGTTTTTAAAACTTTTATTTAAGTGTAAGAAATCTATGTCGGGAATGTGATTCTTTAGAGAATAAAAATTTAATAATACATTTTTTTTTTGAATAAAATTTCTTTCACAGTTTTGCAGTTGTTTTGAAAAACATTATTGTGTCAGACTTTTCCTTAAAAGTAAAAATGAATCTAATTGAAAAGCAGATTACTTATGAGCTTAGATTTTACAAATCGAAATTTGAATTATGAATTGCGCAGTTTTAGTACCTATTTTTTGTCTTTCCCACCACGACCTATTCCTGCCACATTCCAATACTCAACCAAGGAAATTGAAATGTGAGTTGCCAAATTCGTCCATTATTCTACTGTGAAAATTTAAATGTGAGCAACCAAATTGGTCCAGTAGTTCACTGTGAAAATTTATATTGCCAAATTAGTCCAATAGGCCACATTGAAAATATAAATATGAGATGTGAAATTGGTTTGATTAATCTGGAATTGATTACACAAGACAATTTTCTTTGTTTGAGAACTAATGTGAACTTATAAGCAAATGAATGACTATTGAAAAATAGTTAAAACGAAATAAAGAAAAAAGTTAACTAACTATAACATAAATAATAATAAAAAATAAAAAAAAACGAGAATTTTATCTAACAGTTTAAGAATTATTACTGCTTATTCTTCGAATAAATACTCGTGTCCTCTTTGTTTTTGCCCACTTCCTGTGTATATAAAGAGAATATCATGGCCACAGGATTATAGTAGCGCTTGTTTTGTATATCTTGATACTAACTCCGACAATACAAGATAAGACTAAATGAAATATTTCCTTAATACGGGAACTAAATCTGAAAGAGCTTAATATTTGTAAATTATATAACATTTTGAAAATGTGCATTTTATGATTTAAACGTCCTATTAACTGAATAAATGAAGCATAAAGGGGTGGATAATAAAGCATAATTGAAAGAATATCCAGTATAGTTATAAAAGAATCCGATAACTCATGACACTTCAAATGTTCTCTAATTTGATACGAGAGATCTCTTGTTTTGTGAGAACTGCGATAAGCCACATCACACCACATTACACTAATCTCAATGCGTAATAACCTTTGGAACCTTCATACGAGGTTCTAAAAATCAACTTAGTTATCTCTGAGAGCAAGGAGCGACACAAATAAAAGGAAGCTGTTAAGATAATTCGACATGATAGGCCATTCTATTTCAAAGTTCAATTCCTTTATTAGAATTTCACTTTCAAGTACTTCTAATTTTAGATCTATCTTAAAATTAGTCTGAGTAAACAAAATGTATTTGAAGCTTTATTTGTTCATACTTATTTTGTAACAACAGGTTGCCAGTGAGAGCAATTGTTTATTTATTTAGGCAATCGTTTGCAGTAAATTATAGAATCACTGTTCTAAAAAAATAATAAAATCGCAGGATAACACCTGCGGAGTTCTAGGCGACATCTCTTATCAAATTATTGATATTTTTGTGTACAAAAATATCTGTGGTTTGAGATTATTAATAGAGAGTAATAATCAGAAAGGTTGAAATGAAATCGTAACAACATCAAGAACTTTTTTTTCTACCAGTTAGGCACGGTAGGTGCTCATTTATTTCAATGAATCGTTACAAAAATTACCTTAATATATTCTAATGAAAGTGTAACATATTAATAAATGTTAATTAATTATAATTCAAGCAATGCATTTCTATAAATATGTTAAAGACATAATTGATACAAATTGATACTTTAGCCTGAAATTTTTTCGAATTTCGCTGGTATAGGCTTTCAATAATTCGTCTTAAGTTACCATAAGATTTTGAAATTAAAATATTTTGAATTGCATAATTTAATATACTGTTAAAATGTCATAGTTTAATGCAATTCTGCATTCTAGTGAATTCTATGTAATTCACAATGAATTATTTAGTTCACTTTTCCTTTTTTTGAACGCTGTCCTTAGTAAAAAGAGAAGGAATTCTTTGACCGTTTTAAAATTTTTTTATATAATTTTAGAGGACATTGAAATAAGGAAATGTTCTTATTTTGATTTTATTTAAATTCTTTGTATATCTATAAAATCTCTTTGATTTATGCAGTTATTGTCATGTTTTACATTCGTTTAAGGTGCTCGATAAATGAATATATTCAAAATATCTTTATAAAATAATTTTATATTTATGTGTTAGAATTTTTTATATATATATAGTAGTTATTATATGTATTCTGTAGCTCAAAAAAGAACAGAAAAATATCGAAATTTTAATAAATTAAGCCTAACTAAAAATTTATTAAATTAGGTTTTACTAAGCTTCAAAAATTCCTATTGGCATTCCTGGTGAAAAGAACATATTTGAATTTGGACGTTGTAATTAAAAAAAGCAATTATAGCAATTAAAAAATGTATTTTTTTCCTAATGATACAACATTCTAAATTAAAAACTCAGTAATAAAATGCATTCTTTGTTTGGAAAAAGTTTTCCCAACTTTCAGATTTTCAATAAAAATAATAATCATAAATTACAGCAATGTTTTTCTATTGAATTTATATTCATGTGTATCATAGGATTTGGATAGCTAAATGAATCGAGCATTTCTTGAAAATTTGAAAATAAAGAAAATCAACAGAAAAAAATGATACATTTTCATGGAAAACATGCTTGCGGTATACCACTTTAAAGGATACGAGTCGACTTTCATTTGCACTTTCGAACGAACTTTTAGAACTCGTTGTAACTAAGTAGAAAAAAAAACGGTTTAAATTTTGCTTTTGTGTTTTCATAGGCTTCTGTTCAAATGTTAAATTCAGTACGCTCATTCTTTCATTTCATAAAATTCGTTCTAATTTAACTCCATAAAGTTTATTAAAATAAAATGTTTGTTATTGATAGTTTTCTATGAAGAATAATAATACTGATTTGAAATTTCAGTGAAATAGTACTTAAGTAACATCATCAAATCAAAAGAATGGAGGACTACTTACAGTATATTGGCAGTGTAATGGGAGCCGCTGCCTTGTCCGGAGCTGCAGCTGTTGCGACTTCATTCTACATGTCGACATTACCACCTCCACTTACACCAACAGTTGATTTAACTAAACAGTCCAAAGAATTGCCTGTAAGTACAGTTTACAGTTACGTAGTTTGCTTATTCCTAATTAAATAATATGCATTTGTGGGACCAAACGATATTTGAAAAGTTTCTTTTTGGGGAAATTAATCAGAATTCTAAAATAGAAACATTAAATTACAGGGAAATTTCGATTATACGAGTTGTTTGTGATTGTAATCACGCCGGATAATCGAAAATTCGATTTGGAATTTAAACTTTAATTATCAGGGTTTTTTTTTTTTTCCTCTTCCGATGAGATTTATCAAAATTGATTTCTTGAAATTGTAATAATTATATTTTAACATATTGCCATGCCTGAATATTTTATCAAATTCTTTAATTAATTGTAAGATTTATTCATAAGAATATTCACTAGTGTTATTTATATTTATTATTTCTTCTAAATTTTTTCTATGATTTTTTAAGGGCATTGCTTGCAACGGAGTAAGCGCAGTTTAGCCAAACATGGCTCTTGCTTGCGCGGTGAACTACATACATACAACTCAATGCAACGGAGTATTTTCCCCTGCTCAACAATGCGAAATTTACTGACTCATTTGCAGTGCCGTTGTTTTTCAAAAAAGTGAATTGAATTTGCTTATATCACAATTAAAGAGCTTAACAATGGGAATAAGTTTTTGTTTCATTCATTCATACATTAAAAAATTACTTCCCAATAATTTTTTTTCACAGTGTTGGCATTATAAAAATAAGCTCAAATGTCATCATAGACACTATCGGAGACTTCTTTCAAAAATGAAAAAAGCTGGATTTCTAATATCGTCTCAATAAACAGAGACTTCTATTGACAGACAATTTTGCAATATTTAGGAATTGCACTTTGAAGAGACTTTCTAAAATGAAGAGATATTCAATAAATCTATTAAATGCCAATGCATTCAGATAATCAATTTGAAACTGTAAATTGTTATTCTCGCGAAATTTAACTAAATCATATTTAATTAATCATAAAATGTGCATTGATCTTTAGAAATTAAAATTGAACTTAAAATATGAAGTGTATAATATTAGCATATAACATAAAATTTATCGGCAACAATTTACACCTATTTAATAACAATATTGTTATAACAACATTAGACTGATTAATTTTAATGATCTAAAAAGAAAAGATATGTTTCGGTGAAATGAAGAGAATAAACAATTTCCCAACATTTTAAATATTTTATCGTTCATACATTGAAATATCTTCCGTTTGTAAACGATTGCAAACGTGTAGAATTTATTTACTTTTTAAATCTTCCCAAATAAATTCTAATTTTATTGATGTGATCAAAATTATCACAAAATATTGCTAAATATGTAAGATATGCAAGTTAATGCAATCGCTGCATAAACTATCAATTTTTAAATTGTCTTTACATTTTAGGGCCCCGAAAAAGCAAGAACTTCTCGTTTTTACCCAGATGGAAAACTTCTAGAATACTGCTTCGAAGATGCAAGGACACTCTACCAAATTATGCACAGAGGAGCCAAAATTTCAAGTATGCCCATCAGTTGATATTTTAACCTATAAGATTTCACTTAAGTATTAAATAATTTGAGTTTTAAGAAATAAAAAAGTGAAAGGCGTATCTCCAAATATTTCTCGTATATTCTCTCATAAAGGTATGATCTCAAGAATGATTTGCATGGCATTGACGTATAATTATTAGGAAATATTAACTTTTAACGTAAATTTAGCATTTTTACTAAATCTTTCGTGTCATCCTTGCCGAATATTTTGGCCATTAATCTAGCGTATGATTAATAGCATCTGGGAACCGAAATTGTGTTTTAAGTCATTTTGTCTGAAACCAAAATTTGGCACAACGTTCCACTTGTAGACATAAAATTCCATACAGAGTTTGATATATTTAAGGCAATGCGGTTTTGAGTTATCGCATTTACATGTTTCTGAAGGTACAGATCAATAGATAATCAAATTCAGCTTAAAATTTAATACCTGTCTACACTGTAGATGTTAAATTTGTGCACCAAATTATACACTGAAGTGCCACTGAATTAGGGATACCTGTCTAGTAACGAGTTGGACCTCCTCTGGCCTTGATAACGACTGCCACTCGACGAGGCATAGATTCGACAAGTTTCTGGAAAAGTTCTACGGGAATGGCTTGCCAACTATTGGCTAAAGCTATCCATAGTTCAGTAAGGTTCGTTGGTGCAGTGTGGTGGCCTTTTACGTCTTGTTCCAAAAAATCCCAAATATGCTCTATAGGGTTTAAGCCTGGGCTTCTAGGTGGCCAATTTATGACAGAAAACTCAGAGGAATGCTCATCCAACCAACCAGTAGCCAATCGGGACTTGTGAGAGGTACAGTTGTCATGCTGAAACACTCCATTACTTTGCGGATAACAGAACAGCATAAATGGATGGAGGTGATTCCCCAGCAACTCTACATACCGAATTGCATTGAGAGAGGTTGGTACAGACACCAATGATCCCAAACAGTGCCACGAAAAAACACCCCACACCATGATTGAGCCACCATGCCCTTGAACAGTTCCAACCTGGCATGCAGGATCCATGGCTTCATGAGGTTGACGCCATATTCTCAACCTCCCGCCGGCGTTAAGTAGTCGGAATCGAGACTCATCACTCCATGCCACTTGTTTCCAGTCTTCTACACTCCAGTCTCTGTGTTCTCTTGCCCAGGCAAGACGTGCAGATCGATGGCGAGCATTGAGCAATGGTACTCTGGTAGGTCGACGACTCCTGAAGCCCATACGGTGAAGCGAGCGTTGCGCAGTCCGTTTACTGACTGTTCGACTGGCACCTTCATTTAACTGAGTGGTTATTGTTTGGCTTCGCAGGCTGCGTACAATACGACTAAGCCGTCTCTCACCACGCACTGTCACGGCTAATTGTCCTTTGCAGTTAAATCGATTGCTAGTTTTTTTCCACCATTCACGTATTCTTGGTATACTCTTGACATTGTCGATCTTGAAAATCCCAGCTGTCTGACGATTTCGGAAATTGAATGTCCCATGCGTCTAGCCCCTACGATTTGCCCGCGATCAAAGGTATTTAAATCAGGTAGTTTACCCATAATGGCGATTCCAAAAACTAATCCAGAACAACCACAGTCCCCTCCCTTGCGCATAAATGATGCGCAGTGCTACGCAATTTGCATATCTCTTGCTATCTCTAATTCAGTGGCACCTCAGTGTATATATATATATATATATAGCTCTATTTGTTTTGTAATTATTGTGTTAGCTTATATTCGAACAACCAGATAGACGAACTTCCTCTGATCAGATTTTGCAAAAACAAATCTGATAGAAATCTACATATTTGGTGTAAATATTGTATACCTAATTTCAATCATATAGTTATTGAGTTAGCTTTGCCTCCTAGTAGAGGGACAGACATGTTAAAAATTTTGTTTTCAGAACTCAGGGAGGTGTAAAACGAGGAGAATTTCGAGGTCAATTTTTTTTTTTGGTGACTTCTATACTTTTTCTATATTACGTATATCAGAAAGAGAAAAATGATTTATGCATAAAATAAATTTATGAACTTATATGCACTAAATTGTAATCTATTATTCATTCATATGATAACAAAATTCGTCTTTTTACTATCTAGTTAACGTATTTCAAGAGATTATTGCAATCTCAAAAAAACTCATTCACAAGATTTTGATGAAACTTCTCGTTATAAATTTCCTTTTATAGCCCTTCACATCCCCTAAAACATTTTAAAGAAAATAATGTTCGTTTGAGAGCATATCTAAAAACATATGCAAAAAGTGATGGTATTTTGTATAATTTAGTGCTGATAAAATTACATTTATATCAAACTTTTAACTTTATCGTTCATTACGATCATGTGTATAATATGATCTAGATATCTAGATCATATTACGTAATTTTTTTACATGATTTTTAAGTCTGCATCCAATATCGATATAATTTGTGATTTGGTTGATTGTTTGTAGATCTGTTTATTCCTGTATGCGTGAGCTCTGTAATCTTAGAGGACAAGAAGCTAGATGAGGATGTTTAGAATTTTTCATGAAAATTGTCGCCTAATCCGCATGAAAAGATGCCAATAGATACCAAAAGTTGATGAAGACTGTAACTCAAGAACAAATAAAAATTGGTACAGGAAACAAATTTTTGATAAACGGAAAAAGGTCCAAAATATATACCCCATTTTCTTTTACAGCACTACAAAGCAAACATGTAACATACCGTATTTTGGAAGTACACCAAAAAATTGAAAATTCCCGCAAGTTTTAAAACCCATCTGATTTCTTTGTTCTTTTGCGTCTTTTTTATCCCCTTTCCGATGACACACCTTTCAATTGTGAACGGATATAACTTCATTTCCTACATGCGCAATTGCGCTTCCTTAAAGCATAACTCGTTCCTGTTTCGACCTTTCATTTTCCCTAAACATTTAACAAAGAAAAAAAAAGGGTACTGCTGAAAAGTTAATAATAGTACATTAAATGTTTTTCCCCTGATGTTGCAAGTTTTCTTGAAACTTATAGTTTATTTGAATGGTTAGTGTTTTATTTATATAGCAGAAGACTATTTAGAAATATTAATTCATTAATCCTAAAGACATTAACAATTATAAAGACGAAACTCGCTTTTTTTCTGCTCTTGATTTCATAGATATTATAAATTATACTTTTTTTAGATTCCATTGCATAACGAATAGGGTATTTTCCTTTCGATTTTCTGGTGCACTAACACAGTATGACGAGTCTTATTCTTTGCAATAGCAAAGAAGGTTAACTTTCCACTTTGTACCCCTTTCATTCAGCAAACTGGGTTCGATATTGATATAGAACAATCATTTGAATGACAAGACTGCTCATCAAATTTCATTTATTCATTTAGTGCGTTTTTTGAGTAATTGCTTTCATCTACATAAAGATATATTGATCGACAGATGAAAGATATGCATTCGCCAAAGTTTGATATTGTATTCGATTCAAAATTCGACATAGATCTATCATTCTGAGAATAAAACCATATGCTAAATTTCATCTATCCAGAGCTCACATTTCTGAATTATAGGATTCACATGCACACAGACAAACTTCTTGCTGACTTATATCGTCCAAAATGTAATAAAAATGAATCTAAAATTTTGATGTTAGGGTTACATATCAAATAATATCCATCAATGTTGTTGCGTTTTGGAATTACCATACTCCAAGACCAATTAATTGGTAATTCCAATAATGGTTTTTCTGAGTTCTTGGAGATCTAAAACTTGACGATAAATCAAAACATCGATATCAGTTTTTGTTTTTTACAGTATTTTCTTTCTATATACGAAAAAATAATAATCCCGCTTGTTATTCAACTAAAAATCCTCATTATTTTAATTTCTAATTCAAAGTACCTGCAGAACAAGTTAAATGCTATCAACGTGATTTCTTAAAAATTATAGCATTTAGTAAGATAAATTTACTTTCTGTTGGATTAAGTATGACATTTCAGCTATTTCCTCATCAAACCTCATAAGTTTTCGAATTAAAAAAATTGACAATGAAAGTTGAAATATATAAATTAAAAGCATCGTTTTCTTTAGGGTTTAGTATCTAACTATGAAAAACTAAAAAAAATATTACATTTATTCATTTTTTCATGTTTACAAAGAAATGATAAAGTAACCTTCACTATTGTATTGCGCTTTAATTATTGTGTTTTATTGGTATCTCATTTTTCTTTAATATTCAGTTTTAAAAACTATACATATAAAAGCTTAAAGTATGTCGTATAAAAATTGCTCTTATTACTTACTGCTGAATATTGATGAACAAATGTAAACAATTATCTATATTAAAGTTTCAGATTCTTTCTTCGAAAATTTTTACGGCTACATTTAATACAACTCTTTGCTTATTAATAGAGCTACAAAATAGTATTAAAATTTATTTGTAAAGTGTTTGCCATGTCACCAAAATTTCATTTAGTCAGAGAAAAAATGTAAAACAAATCAAGAAAAAGTTGTTTAACAGAAAAATTTAATTGAGCGCAATAATAGGCTTAACTGTTGCGAAATGGCATAACAGTTATGTTTTACTGATAGAAATAGTTTACCATATCCTCCATAACTATTTTCTCACAAAAATAATTTTGTATTTTCTTGAAATTCCAAAATTACCTTTGTAATGATATTAAATTCATTTCTATGCATTTAAAAAATATACAATTTTGAATTTAATTTAAGATTCATTCTGTAATTTGTGCGTAATGTTACGTAGGAATTCAACTATCAAAACATTCAATTGCATGCTTTTACCAGTGTTAAAATTAAAACGACAGAAAAAAAAAATCGCTTTCTTTGAACGTTACTTTGAAGTAGAATTTTCAGTTCGATTTTTATTTCATTTTTACTGAAGCAGATTTATTCAAATAATTTTTTTTCTATCGTATCAATTAAAAAGGTGATATAAAAAACAAACATCCCGCATTAGTCATTTAATTGACTAAGAAGTCAATAATCTGAGATAACAAATGCGGTTAATATATGAAAATATATAACACCCGAAACCTATACAACATGAAATTGTAACAGCATCATTAAGTGTTTTATTGTTAAATATCTCTATTTACTCACTTTCACAATTGTTCTAAATATTAAATATTTTTGAATGAAAACACCCTTTTTTTTTTAACACAGAATTTGATAACTGATGATAACTAATCTTTGACTCCGTAGTTTCCGTTTTGTCATTCATCTTTCTGATTCATTTTTTTGCAAAGTAAGCAAAATAGTAATCAGACAAGCTTTACGCATCTGGCATAGTTCCCGTTATTTTAGTATTCGCTGCAAATTTAAAAAACAAGTTGCTTAAAGGAGGGAAATACGGGTTAAATATAATTTCCCAGATGTTTTGTTGCGCTTCTTAATTTTTTTCACCCTGAAATGTAGGATATTATGATTTTTTTTCATTTGCCTGTTTCGTCTTGTTCAAAAAATAAATCTTTGAGATGAAATTAGCGATATTGATCCGCGTAACAAATACGGAAAATATAAAATAACTGTTAAAATATTGCTTATACTTTATTGAACAGGACGATATATTCACATGCCAGCATTTAGTTGAAAAAAAAGTAGTTTCGTGGATTGATTGACGAACAAGAACAAGACGAAAAATGCATCGTCATAAGAGTTTTTGCAATAAAAATTCCAAAATGTTTTCAGTAGAAATCTTTAATTTAGAAATAGGTTCTGGAAATAACAGAGTAGTAAATGACAAAAAAGAATAAATGAATTATAACCTTTATTCACCAAATCCAATTTTAAATCGAAACGAAATAATAAAGCAATTTCTTCTTATAAATTTCAGATAATGGTCCTTGTTTAGGTTGGAGACCAACAAAAGATTCTTCATACGTTTTCATGACTTACAATGAGGTATACCTTCTCTTTTTTTTTACAATCAAATTTAAAATTTCCTTTATGTATGTTTTTAACTTTTAACTGGTTAATTTTAGGTATTGGAGAGAGTTAAGAACTTCTCTTCGGGGCTGATCCATTTCGGAATGAAACCTGGTCAAGAAACATTCGTAGGAATATATGCCCGAAATAGCCCTGAGGTAAAGTAACTGTGCTTTTTTTTAAAGTTGAAATGATTACGCTTTTATGTTTAGAACTTTAGAGAGTTTCAGTCTAGCTTATTCATTTCATCAGTCATTTGAAAAAGATGGTCGGCAATCGATTCTCAGAAAAATAAACTGCTTATCCCCCTCCCCCTTCCATGCTATGAGCAGATGTTTTCTGTTTAGAAAATAGACACAGTTTTAAATTACAGAGATGTGTTCGTTCTTTTTAATTTACCTTAATTTTGCTAATCAGGTTGTTTATATAATTATAATAATTCGAATTCGGGTGAAAAGAAATGAAAAAAAAATCTGTGATTATTGACATATAATTTCATTGAAGAGTTTTGGTTGAACTGGAACCCCAGCATTTACTTTCTACAAATGTAGAATAATTGATAGTAGACTGATTTTACTTTACTAAAGATATCGTTATTTTGTTATGTTGCGAAAACATTTAATATAGAATAAACGGATATGAGCCATAAAGTTATTAATTTTCCTCTATGTATTATCATAAGCACTAAAAATTCATTTAACTGATTAAAATATAAATAAAATGAAATGTGAAAATTCGTAATGTTACATTTATTTAAAATTCGAATATGACCAATAAGACTACAGACTGTTCATTAAATTTGATTTAAATTTAGATTTGTTTCAGGAATATTTTCTTAAATGTAAGTAAATGCTAATTAATGGATTTTGAAGTCACTATCAAAAATTATACTGAAATGCTATCCGTTCTGACAGAAAAACGTAAAAGAGCGAATTGATATCTACGCAGATGCAACACCTGCGTTATTTTTTTAAACAACTATATTATGTGCTTCTGATGAATTGGCTGTTAATTTTCGACTTTAGACCGATGATTATATTCGTTGAGAGTAAAAAATTTATGAAATTCAGATTAAATTGTGGAAGTCTGTCAAATTTCCCTACTTTTCATTTGAATATTATCGATAAATTTGATGTTACAAAGCTGTGAAAAGTGGGCAGTTCTGAGAAATCATCTTCTTATGAAAATTAGACTCGTTTGAAATCAAGTAACTCTTACGTCACATTCATCAGTGCCAAGTTACGTCTAAAAATGTTAGCTTGCAGTAGATTTCTTATTGCGTAATTATATCCATTTACATATGATATTTAAAAGTTTCATTTTCCTAAAAAGTTCAAATTGTAATAAAAAATGTCATTTAAAGTTTATTTAAACGTTAATTAAAGGGAAACTTTATTTCAATTTGAGAAAATCCTTACAGTTATTTGATAACTGCTTCTAAAACTTTTAGTTACTAATCTCTGTAGTTGGGTTTCAATAACGGATTAAGGCATTCTCTTCTTTTTATTATTATTTAGCGTTTATTATTATTTTATTTTGATTTAATGGCAATAAATTTTAATAAAATTTTATTGCTATTTAATTTTTTTAATTCATAATGTTAAGTATTTATCTATTAATATACACTGCAGATCATATGAAAATACTGTATCAATATAAAGAAAATCTATATCTTTAATATTTTCTTTTTCCTAGTGGGTCATTACAGAACACGCATGTTTTCGACAATCAGCAGTTTTAGTTCCTTTATATGATACTCTAGGACCAAATGCATGTTCCTATATCATTAATCAAGGTATACATATCTTTTAAAATATGCTAGAATTTTGTAGCCATTATTTAAAAAATGTATCATAACTTTTTAAAAACTACATTTTCTTCTTTAAAAAAATTAAATATGTTTATTCATATAAATAAGATAATTGATCTAAAATTAGATTGATGATCTAAGATCACAAATGAAATTCAAAATAAATAAATAGAAAAATAATGATAATTTCTTATTATTTTATTCTTTATAAGAATTTTATTTTATTTTATTATGAAAAAATGCTTTGAAATTTTGTTGAACAGTTTTGATTATTATAAATTTAAAATAACTCCTGTAAATTCATACAAAGTAATAATTTTGAAAGAGAGTACTAGCATATAACTATATTTAATAGAAAATAACATAAGTATAAATATTGCAGAATTACAATTGTTAAATTTTAAAATCAGAAATCTTTTATAAAAATAAGACAACTCTTATCTTTATTATTTATATGCAAATTATACATTAAGGGGTTCATTTTTTAATACGATTTACATACATGGAGCTAAACAATTAATTAAAAATCTTGAACTGTCGTGTGACGTTTCAATTAAAAGACAATAAGTATTAAATACGAATTATGAATGAAATTAAGTTCATTGAAGGTTTTTCATTATTATTTTGACATGCAGAATAAACTCGAAGTTTTTTAATTGAATTCATTATGTCTTTAAAGGAAAATGTAAAAAATTTCTTAACATGTTTCTGCGTCATTGATAATTCTGCGTCTCCATGTAATTTGTTTTTAAATAATTAATTCTGCGTCACCAGATAATTTGTATTTTTTATTCCTCAGCTGTGAATAATTTCGAGATCGTGATATCAGGATTAGAGTTCATAAATTCTTTAAAAACAATCACTGCTCCCATGAGATTAAAATAGTATGCTTCAGTGCTGTAAACAAATTATAGTTGAAGATTTGTAGCGTGTAAACGAAGCACTGTATTTCAATGTCTACGAACGATTGTGATGAAATGACGTATAAATGAAAAACGCATAAATGGTTCTTTACTATAATAATAACTGTGAAATTACAAATATGTTGGAATAAGAATGAAACTTTTTGCTTACTAGGTTAAATAAATGAACTTTAAAATAATAATTTCCAACTGTTCACTTTCATTATAGAATCCACTGTGAGAGTAAAAATTAATGTGTATTTATCTATTTATTTCTTTTTTCTAAAATAGATTTCGGTTTTATTACCTACTAGCCGCCTTTGGCGACCAGCTGGTTCGCCATGAGTAATGCGTTCTAAAATTTTCAATTAAATCACATATTCATTAGCCAAAATTTAAGAAATAGTTAAAGTTAAAAGATTCAGTTATTAGTAGTTAAAGAGTCGGTAACTTAATTCGAAAAAACTTTTTGAGTTTAATGCTCTAACAATTTATCGATTATGCTTCCAAAATATTAAAAATGTTTTTTTCGGTGATGTTGCCAAAATGTTAAATATGTTTTTTAAAGAAAGCGAAAAAGGGGAAAAATTATTGAATTAATGATACAGATATTACAAACGATTATAGAAATATGCCATTAAGTCGGGATTTCAATGCATATCCTGTCTAAATTCAACCAGGTTTACTGTAAATAACGATAATTTATGGAATTAATTATATATCTATTGCAAACGATCATAGAATCCATTGCCTTGCATTTATTTTTTTAGAAGATATCTCATTTTATATTTATGTTATTTTATCCAGTCACATGCTGAAAGTTGTATTTCTTTAGATTTGATTTGCGATGATAGTATTTTTTTATTTGAACTTCCGGCATTGTTTTATTTTATTTTATCCAGTCACATGCTCAAAAAAACATGGTTAAAATATTTCTTTAAAAATTCGTTAAAAATAGAAGCTTGAGTTATACATTAAAACACTGATATCACAAGTTCATCTCTTTTTAATTAAAAGCTAAATATTCTTCATTTTTTAAAGCATTTATAGACTCGTGCTACATACTATGCAGCTATTTACTTCATTTAGACTTTTTTATAGATGTATTTCTATTATTAAACAAAGCCGATTTATTTAATTAATAATATTGTAAAAGTCACAAAAAATTCTTTGCATTTTCTTTTTTTTAAAAAGAAAAAACTTATTTCATATTTATTTCATTTCATGCAGACACGTGCTGAAAATTGCATTTTTAAATGTTTAATTTGCAACAATTATTTATTTTTTTAATTTGAGTTTTTATCTATCTGATGGCAACCTATTGATAAAAGATAATTTTTCACCTTCCACTCGTAACGTGCTCCTGCAGATTAAATTTTATTGTTTTGTCCGAAATATATTGTTGAAAAATATAGTTGAAATGCTTCTTTAAAAATTCATTACAAATAGAAGCTTAAGTTAAATGTTAAAATACTGATACTATTAGAAAGCTAATTTTTTAATCTTTAAATTGATGTTAAAATCATGTTTATCCGTTAATTTTTTCGGAAGTTATAGCGGAAAAACGTCGAAATTTCGCTTAAATTTTAATTAATTCAAATTCTAATTAAAAATTCGAAAAAAGGGCTCCGAGGTGCACATTCCCGACCTCCAAGGTATACATGTACCAAATTTGGTAGCTGTAGGTCCAACGGTCTGGCCTGTAGAGCGCCAACACACACACACACACGCACACACACACACACATTGAGCTTTATTATAAGTATAGATATTAATTGATAAAAATTATTATCTTTTTTTTTTAATATAAAACTTTTTAAAATCTTATAAATTTATTTTAATATTATCTCAATTTTATTGCAGATCCTTTATGTTTGTTATAATAGATACTTTCTGTCAACCTTTTTATTTAATTCAATTTTAACTCCAATTTGGTACTGTAGTCAACTTATTACTGCTTATGCTGTAAAACTTGGCACTAAATGCTAGTCACTCATTCCTTAACCTTAAATTAAAAGAGTCTAAAATAGAATAAAAAATAAAATAAATTATTCCATTTTATTTGATTTTTTACAATTTAAACTTAAAGCTAATGTTTATTTTTAATTTGTTTCATTTCATTTGTGCTTAGATGTAAGAGCATTGGCACGCTCTAAATACAATATAATTTATACTTAAAAACAGTTGTACAGAAAGTTTTTTTTTATAAGAAAATAAAATATCTGCATTTTCTTTCATTTCCTCATGTTCATGTAATTCACTTCAAGTGTATTGAGGGAATTTTATACTATAATATAGTACACACCTTGAAAGTGATGACTTCACCGTACAACGTTATATAATGTGAAATTAAAAGTCAAAGACAAAAACAATTATGTTTGATTTGATTGTAACATGATGATTATAGTTTTAACGGATGTATATTTTTTTCTTCGAAAAATATACTAATTTGAATCAAACGGGTGAAATCTATTTTGATGTGCCTTTCATATTACGAGAGACGACAGGTTGACAATGCATAAGAAGAGATGGCTTCAGAAAAACAAATAATGCATTGAAATTGTCATTTAAGGATTGCCCGAGTTATCATGTTGGCGAAAAATTCCAACAGAGTTATCAAATGGCACTTTAAAATAAATTTCAGTTATTTTAAAGTGAACAATATCATTTAACTTTCTGCAGAGGTGAAAGTTAAATGACTTTATTTTACTTTAGTTTATGATAGGTTATAATATGACTTTATTTTACTTTAATGACTTTATTTTACTTATTGAATGACTTTATTAGTTTTAAAGCCTTTTGGCTGCTGTAGAATATTATGGAATTTTGATTCATCGTTTTATTTTAAACAAAATGTTCTTAATGATAAAATAAGAGTACAATGTATTGCCAATTTAGAAGATATTTAACAATCTTACATTTCTTTGTTTAAGATAAATAAATAAAATATAACAAGCAAATGTCAAACAAAAGGCTTAGTAAAATTAATTAGTTATTAGCTTCTTGTTAACATCTTATTTCTGAGGAATCTTTTTTGTCAAGGAAGTTATTAAGAAAACATTTGAATAAAAACAACATCGAAGCTTGTTTTCATTACCTAAAAGATAAAGCAGACGATATAAAAAAATTTTATCAGGTCATACGTCGTTAAAAGGAATGACACATTTTTCCTTTAAACTCTGTCCTTTGGACATCAAGTTACAAAGCAGTAATTTTGTTGATATAATGCGTTAATTCAATTTATACAACATAGTATTGCTTTTTAGGTTTTTGATTTACTATCTTTTTCTGCGAACGTAGCGATTGCGACACATGTCAAGATAGGGAAAAAGGAAAACTGCAATTCGCTTTCAGTCTCATACAGAAATTTGTTGAACTATAGATTAAAATGATGCATTCATTTGTATATCAGCGTGTTTTAATAGAATATCTATAAAGACAAATTTTTTGGCTTCAGGTGCAGGAATTTAATTTAATTTCACTTTAATTTGAATTTGGCTATTTATGAATGTTCATATTTTTGTTAGACGTTCTTTATGTCTAAAAATATACAAATGAATATTTGAAAGTCATATCAATAAAATTAGCCTATGACTAAATATATAAATAGTCTTTTTAATTTTTTATGCGTCGCAAACTTTTATAGCAAACTAAATTGCATAAATACATAACTAATTTTTACTGAATGATTTAAAATTACAAATAAATGAATAGAAAATTTTGAGAAATTTAGCTTATATTTGATTGACTACTGAAATAATATAATAATAATTTTAGTAAACTATTTAATTTATCTATAGTTATTTTATTTCTTTTATATTATTATTTATTTTTATTACTATTATATTATTATTTATTTTTATTACTATCTATTTTAATAAACTATTTATATTTCTTTACAGAAATAATATTAGTTGGCTACAGCAATAGTTTTTGTTGGAACATTTTAACACGTATCATTAGCTCAAGTAATCTACAACATAGTTAGCAAAACAATAACATAATTTTCTTAAAATAAATCAAATAATTTTTTTAGAAAAATTTAGTCATTTTTTAAATAAACCAAAGAAATTTTTGACTTATGTTTTTATCTCCAAACAGTTCCAATTAAGAAATCCCCCAATATCTAAACAGATAATAGACAATTAATGTAGAATCAGAGCTTGTCAGTTTAATAGCAGTTTTATCACTCTCTAGTGCTTGAAACAAGCTTGGCTAATTATTACAAAAAAGCACATTTTTCACAATTGATATAAGTGACATGATAATGGTTATTAAAAGTTGTAAAAAATAATAATTTGGTTTTCGTATTAAATATTTTAGGCCTAAGAATTTCACCCATTTCTAAAACAATGGACGTTTGGCCGTAGTTGAACTGTCAGAAGGTTTTCATTTAATTGATAGAAAAAATATTTCATTGTTAAAAGGTTATACAAAAAAATATTCATGCGCGCATCAACTTAATACATGCACTCTTTTTTTTCTCATTTATTTTTTACTTTTTTTTCTCATTATCATCTACTTTTAATTATTAAATGCATATTTCTATCGTAAATCTAATCTTGAAAGAACTCTTAAAATTATTGTGATCTCCATTAAGAATATTTAATAATGTTTGCAAATAATAATATTTAATAACGCATTAGATTAATTATTTATTAGAAGTTAATAATTATGTATTCCGCCATTTTTATTCAATCTTATATTGAAGGTTTGGTCGTTGTTGGATTATCAAAAGGTTTTCATTTAATTGTAAGGAAAAATATTTCATTGTTAAATCGTTTCATATAATACATTGACACATACATTAAATTAATAACATCGACTTAATATACATATTTTTTCTAATATACTTCAATCTTTTACTTATGAAGTGCACATTTCTATAGTAAATCCAATCTTGGAAGAAAATTGCTGTGATCACCGATTAGATTATTTAATAATGTTTCATATTATTGATATATTTAATATTTATTTCTTAAATTAATAATTAGTTATACCATTGATCATTTGAATATTGAAATGCAGGTGTGTAATAAAATTACTTAAAAAATCGTTTATGTGTAAGAATAAACCAGAATTGTTAACTGAATTATTATTATTTTTCAGCTACCATTAAGCTAGTTATTTGCGATGACGAAAGCAAAGTAAAAAGCATCTTGAATGAAGCTAAAAACACTCCTCAACTTAAGCAGATAATAGTAATGAATAAAGTCTCAGATACCATTAAAGTACAAGCAAAAACATTAGGTTTACAACTAATATCATTTAAAGAAGTAGAAGTAAGTATGATGCATTCGTTTTCATTTCGTTAAGCTGATAAAGTCATCATAAAAATTCGTCCGATATTAATGTTTACTTATAAAATGTATATTATTTTCGATTTTGTTGATATTTTTAGAATTATAACATATTCATTATTTCGTAAGTGAACAGAGTTTTTATTTTTTTATTATAATTTTTTCACAGGAAGCTGGAAAACTTCATCCCTGTGAACCTTTGGTATGAAAACGTTTTTGTTTTCTCTTTCATAAAGTGGCATAAAATATATGTATCATTTTCCAGTAACGAAATATTCCTTTTGTTGTAAAAGAAAGTTTCCCATAATATCTTTATTGTTAAATTGCAAACCTTTAAAGTGTCTTAATTTTAAATAGAGATTATTATTCTATACAGCAAACTAACTAAACTTTTATCACAATAATAAAAAATATAGTGATATTTCATAAAAATTCTCATTGGAGTTTAGTTATCATCATAAATTTATGCATGACACTATTTAGAATGAAATATATATTAAACCTTTCAAAACGAATCTTTAAATAGCTATTTTGTACAGTTTAATGAATAGATTAAAATATTCTAACTTTTTTATATGAGATCATTTGATTAATATAATTTACTACATGGATAATTAGATATAAGTTTCGAAATCCTCGCAAAAAAAAAAAATTACTACAATTTTCTAAAGTTGCATCCTGAAAAAAAAAATCCCCATTTTTACAAAAAATTAAAAATTAACTTTGACAGACTTTTTCTACGATTTAGCATTTACCGAAGTTATATGAATCTTTATTCTCAATATTTCAAAGATATCGTTGTCTGGTTTCACCCATATTCTTGATATTAATGTATAATCTAATATTTTTCATCTTTTAAAATCATATTATGTATATAATAACATATTGTTAATATTTTTAGAATGTCTTCACAAATTGTCAATATTTATATACCGGAAAAAAGTTACCTTGTCTTGTGTTATTCAAGGTTTAAATGAATAACCATCATCGTGGAATTTATATGGGGACTGAGGGTAGAGTTTTAATGACGTCACTGAACACGAACTAATTTCTCCCTCAAGTCGAACGTTCCATTATCGAAGTGGGGTAATTTAACCCTACTCTATCAGAGAAGTGAGAAACATTTTACTTTCCAAATAACTCGTCAGTAAGGTACCTTTTAGTACAAAATATCTCATATCTTGTTGGAATTCATTCTACCTTGTAATTAGCATAAAGGGCAATTTGAACGATCGTCTTGCTGATAAACGTAGCAACCTCCCTTTGTCTTAGCTACTTCATGTTTCATTTAAAAAAAATGTTTCCGCTTTCTTGATTACTTTAAAGCTCCCAACAGAGCTTTTGTGGTTCAAAATTACGAGGTCCGTCCCCATCGTGTGGCTTTAAACGGGTCGTTAATATAACTAAACTAAACTAAACAAACAGAACTTTTGGAGCACCCTGTAAATACAGATAGGAGTTTTCCCTACCCCTTTTAGTATAATAAAAAAGACATGTCTTATACATTTAATATTGGTTTATTTTTTATCCATTGTTTACAGCAATAATTTGTAGTGATGTGATTTTTTTAATGCAATTGTAAATAAATAATTCGTACAGCTTGCAGTAAGTGAATTGGTACTAAACTCTCAAGTTGGAAACCACTCTTTTTTTTCCGCGTGCGTTAGGGTGCGTTTATTTGGTCGAAAATTGAGGTGAAAGGAATAAATAATAAAAAGAGATGTTTATATTCAACAATAAGGTAAATTCAGATTATTCGCAAACTTGAGAGGCGTAAAACCTCGAGATAATTAGTAATGTTATCAGTAAAAGTACTGATTCACAATAAAAATAATTTTTATCTACTGTAAGTGGTCTAAACATTAAATTAAGATGGATAAATGGAATATTTCTGCTCTTAACATTTGGTAATTCGCTTTTCCCACAGTAATATTTTTTTATTACCTTTAAACACCTTTTGGGTTATTGATTTTTTGATAATATTTTTTAGGTTAACAATAGTAGATAATTTCGGTCCATTTTATGATATATAAAATATTTTTCGTGTCACTCTTAAAAGTGGTTTTTTTGCCATTTGAATTAGTCAATAAGCAATCAATAGTCATTTTTGCATTAAAGCGAAATAGTTAGGTGGGAAGAGACACGGCAATCACATATGTGGAAAAGAGCTGAACGAAAAAGTATCTTATGGTGGAAATCAAGTTAGATGCATCCCTGAAATGTACTCATTCTTGCTAATGAAATAATACGACTCTAAAATCTATATGCAGTTATTGATATATTATTCCTACCTTTACAAGTGCGAAAAGATTTAATAAAGGCATTCGACGATTTTGAACAAAAATGCGGAAACAATATTTTAATAATCATTTAAAAAAATATATATACTATGGATTATCTGTTGAAAAGTTTTACTTTTTTTGTATGAAAAGAATGTTAACAATATTTCAAACAAAAGATTAAAAGAAATATGCTGAAATAAATGGAATTCAGCATATAGTAGATATTCTTTCTACTCGAGGCTCGATAGCTAACTACTAAACTGTTAAAAAGAGAAATGTGCTTTCAATTGGGAAATATGATTTATATTGCGATAATAATTACTTTTCATTCTATTTGAATTGGTAAACATATTATTGAAAAACTGATGCAATGTCATACATTTTTTTTATAATCCCCTAGTGTCATTAGACATACTTAATAAAATATTTTCCAGTCTCTAAGATTTTATATGAAAATAAGCTCCATTTTTTACGGATTAAAACAGACTAGATTAAGGAATTTTAAATATCAACATTTTAGCTTTAAATATTGCAGTATTCAATGACCAATTCGAAGAATATTAGTCATTCAGTAAGCAATATTTTATTTTACAGAATTAAATAATGTAACTCAAAGATTTATAACTTGGCAAGTTTTAATCGCTGCAGATTGGTGTCTCTTTATTTAAAATTCTTAGAAATGAGAAAATATTTTGCTAAGTATGACCAATAAAATTGGAGAACAGATTTAGACTTTGAAAGTTTTTATTTATTGACTCAAACACTATTAAAAGTGATTTTTTAAAGTTATCCTTTAATTGATATCTTTCTTATTAGAAATATTTACTTGTCTCTTAAAATTTGATATTAACTAATTAACCATAATTAACGAAGATACCTAGTATAACGACCCATTTCTTGTTTAACCAATGTCTCAGCCCTTTCTAATTTATTTTTTAAATTTATTTCAGGTGCCAACGCCTCAGAATATAGCCACTATTTGCTACACTAGCGGCACCACAGGAGATCCAAAAGGAGTTGTACTTTCACATTCCAATATCATAGCATGCAGCAGTGCTGTTATCCTCGTCATGGTAAGAAAGAAGTAAACTGATGATTATCTCTACTACTAATAAAGATAAATGTGTGTGTTCTGGTACTCTGCAAGCCAGACTGTATGATCTACAGCTACGAAATTTGGCACATATATGCATTGAAGGGCAGAAATGGGAACCTTGGCGCGATTTCTTTGCAATTTCAGTTAGAAATTTAATTTAAAACTATACTGCATTTTAACGTTTTTTGGATCTTCTGATCATAATGTTTATGTGACATTATGACCTTCATCATAAAGTTTATTTCATTTTATTTATTAGATCTACAGGTACTATCAAAATAATGGACATACCTTAGATTTATAAAGAATCCTTCATTAGTAAAGTGCAGGACAGCCTTTGGCATGTAATATAGCTGGGATTCACCAAGGAATCAATTCATAAAAGTGTTTAATTGCGTTAATAGACGAGTATTGATATACCTGGAGATATTACAAAAATTCTTGGAGAAATGCCGATATAAAATATCGATTCCATATTGAACGCTCTAAAAACCGACTATAACAGTTCAATTTTATTGAAATTTGTTTACTGTATGGGCTAAGGCAGATGTTTAACTTCATCCTCATGTTCAACAAACCATGATCGGACAAGTCTCGCTGCATGGATAGGCACATTATCATCCTGGAAAATTCCATCTCTTGTAGGATACAAAGTATGCATCATAAGATGAAACTGGTCAACTAAAATTTCTCTACACTTCTCCCCAGTGATTCTTCTTTTCAGGGTTGTGATTGGTCCAGCAGAAAACTACAACATGTCTTTCCGTACCATAATAGATCCACCTCCGTTATTGGCTTTTGGAAGGAGACAATCATGATCATACTCTTATGCAGGTATCCTCCAAACGTCATCCGTCCTGCTGTACGAAAAAGTGTGATTCGTCAGACCATATTATTGTCTCTGACTTATCAATCTACTGTCTGTCCATCACAAGAACTCGGCTAGACGATCGTCTGTGTTTACGGTGGGCGTCATAGAAACAGGTTACTATAGGAAGAGTTCATTTCGCGGAGGTAGAAATTCATTCAAGTTTCTCAAACTGGCACGTTTAGTTCCAAACTGGCGATATTATTTATTATAACATTTAATTGTTGAAAACAAATTCAAAAAAAAAAAAATCACAAAGATAAAAATTTATTTACGTACTCAGAGTATTGAAAATATCTGATATTTTTGTTATAAATTTACAAAGTGGAAAGCAAATCAAATAGAAAAACTGAATAATTATTTGCATGTCTAACGACTGCGCAAGAAGAGAAAATTAAGAAGTAAAATCATGCAAGATAAAAAATTAATCATCATCATTTCATTTGATTTAAATTTATATGTTATTAATATAAAATTATCCGCTGCAAACGCATCTAATTTAACATAAAAGCAATAATATAATTAAACGTAATTATTTCATTTGATGTTATTAAGAGACAAAAAAATAATAATGTGCAGTTAAATATTAACCAGAGATTAATAAAATATAAAAGAAGTAAGCTAAGCGAATATAAAGATAGTGCAACTGCGACTAAAACGAGAAGACGAACGAGCAACAAGTTTTTCTTATCGCTACAATTGACGCCAAGAACAAGAATACTCCCCAGGACTTCCGTCCGATTCCACCCATTCAAAATGGATCTTCCCAACCGAAGCCGGTTTCTGTGACGCCCGCCATAAACACAGACGATCATCTAGCAGAGTTCTTGTGATGGACAGACAGTACTAGGTTTTGTGAATGTCACGCCACTGTGGAGGGCATTTACGATAAACTTCTCTGACAAGTGGCTTGGGAATTGCTACTCTGACATAAAAATTCTGTTTATGAAGATGCCTTATAAGTGTAATCTCTGATACTGGAGAATCCAGATGGGTATTGAACACTGCGGTCACTTTTGCTGCAGTTGTTCGCGTTTTAGACATTAAAATTTCTTCAATAGCCATCAGTCACTCACATTGCGCTTCTGTTTTCGTCTACTATTTTGTTTTGACGAGCTTGTCTTGCCGTGCTGTGTATATGCTGCCATGACTTAATACACCGTACCCCTAGAAGCGCCTAAAAGTTTAGATGCTTCTGTCGCACTTTCTCCAGCTAGAAAAGATCCTGCAATATGATCTCTTTGAAAGTCTCGTGACATTTTACTGTTTTGAAAAAATCCAAGAATTATAGAACTTTAATAAAACTAACAAATATTACCAGAACATATGCATTGCTATTTATTTAAAAAAAACTGGTGGCTATTATATTTTAAAACTTAAAAGGTGCATTCAAAAATATCACTTTTATTCACAGATGTTATTATTTTGATAACCACCTGCATTTTCTTTTAAATTTTTTTCTAATTATAAGAATAATCGCTATTTATTCGTGATAATTTTTTTCATAAGCAAGATTTAAATTTATGTTTCAAAGTACACATATTTTGGATTGCTAGTCAAATCACTCTTTACCCAATCCAATTCAGATTCTTAAAATTGAATTTTTTTTAAAATTCTTGAAATGATCTTATTTATAGGAGAGTTTGTTTTTTATATTCAAAAAGATAAAAAAAAAGTTTCAAAGGTATTTGAAAAAGAGGTACGTTTCGATTCATTCTTCGATTTTTCTTATCAGATGTTTTCGCGAACCGAGACACGTGATCTTAGCTACACGTGAACTTATCGTTGGATAGTGGAGAGAAATCAACGGAATTCTTTCTGCGTCGCTTAATCTCGTTAGAGACGAGATGTCGCGAGGTAGGCACGAAAAGAAACCTGCTTATCTGATGTATCGAAGCCTTCCTGAAAAATATAAATCTTTCCGAATTAAATGCATTTCTTATTATTCAGTATAATTACTTTATTTTTAGGAAAATATGATTTTAATCTACAATAAGATTTACTCATATATTGATGATTTTTGCTATTTATTATTTTTTTATTTTGCCATCTCCAATTTCGGTGCATTTTTACATTAAATGGCCAATTAAAATTTCCAGAACATTAATATCTGATCGAATTAACCGAGTTTTCAGTAAGTTTACTGTAATAAGAATCTTTAGCAGGCTTAAATTATATAGGCTGATTTTTATCATCTTAAATTTCTTTTGTTTTTTGTCTAGAGGAATAAAACTCTTATCGAAAAAATGAATCAAAACTTTCCAGAATATGCATATCTGTTGAATAATTTTTTTAGTAATTCAATATATTTATTTTATTTTGATGGGAATCTTCAAGAGGAATTATTTACGAAGAATGAAGTTTGTCACTCCCCTCCCTCTCACTTTTATGTGTTTTGTTGAAACGACTACTTATCTGAAATAAAGCATCAAAACTGTTAAAGAAAAAAAAGATTTGATTGAATAATTTATTTTTATAATTCATTGTGGTTATTTTTTAAGGTAATATCATCAAAATCTTAAAAGATATTTACTATGGAGAATGCTGATTTTTTGGTAATCTTTTTCCATTTGTATGTTTTGTTGATAGACATCTTAACAGAACTGGTGCGTTAAAACTTTAAAGAAATAAAAGGAAACTAAATCAATCGATTTTAATAAATCTCTGTGATTATTTTATTTTAATATTATTATCATCAAAATCTTCAAGATAATTTATTTACGTAAAACAGCAAATCGAGTCTCTTCTAATCTTAATTGATATTTTAAAATTTTCCAGAAAATGCAAAACAATTAATTTTTACCTGATTCATAATAATTATTTTGATGAAGACATCTTTATAATTCTCCTTAGAATTTATGTGTGTAGATTGATAATTTGTTTTTGTCATTTTATGTGCTGCTGAAACGAATGAAATATCTTATTTCATTAAAATAAAAGTTCAGAACTAATAGTTAAGAAAAAACATACCTTTTTTCCTTTTAATTACTGTGAATAAAATCTTTTTTCTTAATTTTGGGACATTTCAAACAAAACTGAATACCTATTAAGTGCACTTAAATTTCCATATCAAATTATAAATCTTCAAAGTATTGGGTTGTTCGGAAAGTCATTTCGTATTTTTTTGTCAAAATGAAAAGAAATTTTCGTTTAATGAATAAATTATTTATTAAATTATAAAATTGCCATTCTGGTCTAATACCTTTTGCCATATTTTTGGTAGTAACATGATTACACGCTCATAAAAGTTTTGGTCTTTGCTGTAAAAAAAAAAACTGATCGAGGTGGTTTTTGGCCTCCTCATTTGAAGGAAAAATTTTGCAAATCAATTCTGGTACTGATGTACTGTTAACACATCTTCTCCACACATATTGGCTAATTTATTTCTGGCTTGAACAGCATTTTTACCTTTTATAGCAAAAAAGAAAAAAATGACGAAAATGCTGTTTATTGCTCTCCATATTTAAAAGGGCACCATCCAAAAACTACTGCGAAGAATCAGCTGCACTTTTTCACACTCAAGCCTTGCTATATCAGCTCTTAAAACATAAAATGATTTTGCGGTTTAAGTATGAAATTGGGTGCGAAAAATGCAATTAAATCCTTTGTCAGGAAAAAACGAAATTACTTTCCGAACAACCTAATAATAAAATTTACATTAACGGCATAATAAGATTCTAAGAATAATATAAAATAATTTGTGTTATCAATTTTTATTAGTCAATAAGAAAGGATATATTCAGTAAAAAAAATATTATCTTTTTGATTTTCTAAGAGAATAATAGTATATTTGTTATAGATATCTTTCCAAATAATTGAAAACTATTTATAAAAGAATTAAGTGCTTTGAAAAATATTTCAAATAATAAGAATAAAATATTTCCTTTCTGTTTACTTTTGTTTCAAATTTAATTGTTAAATAATTATGATAGAGAGCTATGTCAATATGCCTATATTGATCATATTCACATCTACACTTTAATTGTAATTGTTATTGATTAAATTAAACGATAATAATTTCTCGTTGCCGGTTTCTTCCCAATAACACATCCCAAATGTATTTTTAGGTAGATTCCTATAGTTCGTGTACTGTTCTCAAGCACAAAAAGGGTGAAAATGTTGGGGGGGGGGTGGAAATATTCATTTCGCTATAACTTTCTTAATATTGGAAATAGAAAAATAAACCCAATTATCCAAATTAGAGCCTCATTAAGGCGAATAACTTTTATATTTAAAGTTTTTCGATAACTGCATATCTTAGAATTTAGCTGTTGAAAAATGATATTTATGCTCTAATTTTGACAGTTTTGTACATCAACAACTTAGATTGCCCGATAGTAACTGAGATGTAGCGGAATCTACCGTTGTTTTTCGTGATACACCCTATACAAAAAAAAGTAAGTGGAACTCACAGCATAATCAAGCAAAACACACACACACACACACAAAACAACAACCACGGAATGTTTTTTTCTACAGATAATTTGAAAAATCCAACCAAAAATACTGCTCTTAAACCTGATCTTTAAAATGTACTTGATGGGTGTTTATCCTGCGATGGCAGCATTGATAAAAATAAATATTTTGATCCTTAAAAAGTACTTGTTGATTTGTGCATGTAAATGCTGCTGAGTACACAATCTTCCATTTTAAAAAATGAAAAGTTTCAAAATTGTGTTTTATATATGAATTTATTGTCCAATACTTGTTGTTGATATATATTACTGTTATTTTTATGTATTTTTTATTATTATTTCAAATCTTTTTTTTTAATTTAGGGAGTTCATGGTCCAAAAGCATCCGACTGTTTGATTTCGTATTTACCTCTGGCTCACATGTTTGAAAGGGTTTGTCAGGTACGTTTAATCTGATTTTGAGGCGTAATTTCATTTTTTCATAAGTTATGTTACAATAGCTTTCAAAAATAAGTATCTGAAATCCGAAGTTGCGTTATAGATGTTTTGTTTCCATCCGATTGAAATCACAATCAAACACAAAATTACAAATGTAATCACAAAATCATATGCCAAATTTAATGCTTTGAAAGCCGGCGTCCTGGTATAGAGGTAGCGTATCTTCCCCGAGATCTGGGCTTCCCGCGTTCGAGTTACGGTTTGGGCTTTTTTGTTATTCTCTGTTCTATCTGTGAGTAATGTGAAAATGCCCCTCTATAAAAAGGGGTGGTGTAAGCGAATGAGTGAAACATGAAGCATCTAAGTCGTACTCTTGGCAATAGCTGGCGCTACTGAAAAACAAGGGGGTGCTAAATTAGGCTTAAATCGCTGACAACTTCCTGTCAGAGGACTTGTAAAGTGTTATAAGTAACAACAATAACAGGCCGCGGTAGCCTGGTTGGTAGAGCGCCAGTCTCGTAACCGAAAGCTCGCGGGTTCTGTCCTCGTCTTCGCCAAAGACCGCCGTGCTGGCTAATGGCAAATGGGGCACGTTAAATAGGTCGTGACTGCAAAGTCCTTCAAGTTCCCATAACAAAACGCTACCTCTGGGGGTACTGAATCAGGTATGAGTCGGTCTCTGATTTGGGTATAAGTTCTGACTTGCTGATGGATGGATGAATGAGTGTATGTATGAATTCGACCGCCCCCTAAAAACGGTTGTGTCGTGTGTGTTCGAGCAAAGTCTTCCTTTCACCCGAACGGTGCTCGTTAACAACGAAAGACGCACACCTCTGCCTTAATCGAAAGAGCTCTGCTAATTTGGCTTGGTATGACCAAGTGGCATTATGCAACGACAACGGTATTTTAGAATCAATTCCTTTTTTACTCATCGCATTTACTTGCTTATGAAAGAGCAGACCGATTGAAAGTCAAATCTTTGACGAATTTGGTTCATAATTTTAAAGGTTTCCATAGTTTAGGTGCTAAACATGTGAGCCGAATTTTACCCATCTAGCTCTTTTCATTTTATAATTATCTTGTTAACTTAAATTCGGACAGATAGACAAATAGGTTTGGATAAATCTTCTCAAAACTAGATAGAAATCTACAAATATTATTTTAAAAACCTTACCAAACTTCATTAGTCTAGCTCAAAACGTTGTTCAATTAGTTTTTGTCACAGACTGAAAGACATGCCGAAAATGTTTTTTTGAGATTTATGGTTGAGTTATTTATAGAAAATATTCCAATTTACTCATGATCGCATAAATATCCGTGATATAAATCTTGGAAAAATTAAGTAATAGTTCATATACATTGCTTATTTATCGAATTTAATGAAGGGACATTGTAAATGTTTTTATAATATAATTGCAAATCATGAGTATTACATACAAATTAAAGATATGAATCATTTTCGTTGCGTCGTCTTTAATCCTTTCAGTTCAACAAAGCGAATCTTGTTCCTTTGACCGAATTCACCGCTGAAGTCATTTAGTTGATGATAATGGCAACAATTAAATCATAGAAGATTGCCAAAAATTCAAAGAAATCAGAATGTGACCTAGTCCTGGTTTTTGAATTTCAAAGTGAACATTACTTTTCCATTTCAATAAATTCAATAAAAACTCAGAAAAAATATTCACACAATATTTGTTACAAAATAATGCTTAAAAATTTTAAAAAAAAAATTGTACTCTATTTTAAAACAAACAGAAAAAAATCAGAAATGCTAAAAGGGCAAAATAAATTTGTAATTCTTTACAAATAAATTTCTATAAACAGAATATTAATTTATAAAGTAATTATATTGAATCTACAGACTTGTAATGACATCAATTATTTGATAAACATAAAAAGTGTTACTCCAAATCCAATGCGTATTTTGCAAAAGAACAAAAAGATAAAACCTAGCAACTGAGATTAAGACAATTTGCAGTTAGATATTAGACGACACGCACGGTTAGTTATTTTGTCATGTGGGTGCGACAAACCGCGAATTGACTTCCTTTAAGAAATAAATAAACAAACAAAAAAAAACACAGTCTAAAAATAGTTTACTAAAGGCTTCAATAAATGCTAAAATGATTTAGTAATCAATCTCCGAAGTCGCAACGAGTGCATTTTTCTTGCTTCGCCACTCATACATTGTTATGGAAAAACGTCCGAGAAGCACACATTGCAGAAAATTTGAATAGAGGATAATGATTCTTTATTTTCTGAAGAAAACGCGAAAACCCGGTTGCAAAACATCGCAGAAGCATGCCCAAAAAACATTGGAGAAATCAAAAACATGTACATAAACAGAAAATCGCTAGTTAATCGCTTAAATTTAAATCTCTCTCGCCCATTTTTATAGAACTGGACATTGAATGTTTTAGAAAACCAATCTGTGAATTTCTGTTCTTTACAGTTATGCCGCCATAATTCTTGTCTATTCGAGAGCGTTACTTTTTATCCCTGAAGTTTTCAGTAATTTCCAGTTTACTTGGCATTCATTAAAATACTGTAATTCCTTTCTTTACTAGAAGACTAAGTATGTAGGAAAGCAAAATTATGGATTCATATTTGAATTTTTTAGGAAAAAAAAAAAAAAAAAAATGAGAATTTCTGTTCTTAATAGAGATTTCAGCCTAATTCTTCTACTTCCGTTTTTACCGCCGATGTCGTCGACAAGTTTGAACCAATTGTCAATTTACTTGGCAGCCATTAAAATATCTGTAATTATTTTTCTTCTATGAGACCGAAGGCGCCGAAAAGCAATATTACAGATTCCTATCAATATATCCAGAATTGTAAAATGATACCAAAAAATATAGCAAAAAATGTAGAATGTTATTTAATATTGAACTATATATATACGCTGATGGAAAAAAAATCCCAACACTAGGAAGGAGCTGTGCTAGATAAACGAAATTTGGTAGGCGTGTTTATTCATCTAAAAGAGGACGTCGACAAAAATTTCGAGCTACGCGCGTAAGTGTGGCGCTAGTAGCGACACTATGAACATGCAAGTAAGGTTTGCTTTAAATAAGAGCTGTAAGGTTCGTGATCGTTATTTACAGTTGAGATTTGACGTAGTGGGTTAATGTTAGTCGAGGATGCCTATGAGAAGACGAAGAAGCCATTATCAACAGCTCACTGAGTTTGAACGAGGTCGTGTAGTAGAGCTACGAGAAGGTGGGTTTTCTTTCCGCGATATTGCTGAAAGACTTGGCAGGAATGTATCCACTGTGCATGAGTATTGGCGGCAGTGGTCAAGAGAAGGTACTGCCTCAAGAAGATCAGGTTAAGGGCGGCCACGTGGTACTACTGAGAGGGAAGACCGTCGTATTCGGCGTATGGCTGTGGCTAATCGTACTGCGTCTGCAGCTGAAATTTGAGCTGCAGTTGGCACCACAGTGACACAACGAACTGTTACAAATCGGTTACTTCAAGGACAGCTCCGAGCCAGACGCCCTGTACAGTGCATTCCAGACTCCAAACCACTGCCGTTTGCGACGTGAGTGGTGTCAAGCTAGAGCTCATTGGAGGATGGAGTGGAGATCTGTTGTGTTTTCTGATGAAAGCCGGTTCTGCCTTGGTCGCAGTGATAGCCGTTTGTTGGTTAGAAGGAGGCCAGGTGAACGCTTGCTGGTGACCTGTCTGCGGCCTAGACACACAGGGCCTACTCCTGGAGTTATCTTGGGGAGCAATTTCGTATGACAGCAGGAGCACTCTCGTGGTTATCCCACGCACCCTGACTTCAAATTTGTACATCAGTCTAGTGATACAACCTGTTGTGCTGCCATTCATGAACAGCATTCAAGGGGGTGTTTTCCAACAGGATAACGCTCATACCGCTGTTGTAACAGGTAACGCTCAACCTCATATCGCTGTTGTAACCCAACATGCTCTACAGAGTGTCGACATGTTGCCTTGGTCTGCTGAATCACCAGATTTTTCTCCAATCAAGCACGTATGGGACATCATTGGACGACAACTCCAGCGTTATCCACAACCAGCATTAACCGTCCCTGCATTGACCGCCCAAGTGCAACAGGCATGGAACTCCATCCCACAAACTGATATCCGACACCTGCACGTCACAATGCATGCACGTTTACATGCTTACATTCAAAATTCTGGCGGTTACACCAATTACTAATGTACCAACATTTCACGTTTGAAATGGCTCTACCTGTGATCTTGAAACTTTAATCAATTAAATATGTTACCTAGACAAATGTATTCCTAAAATTTCATTACTGTACAATTATTTTTTCTTGGTGTTGGGATTTTTTTTCCCATCAGTGTATATATTATATATCTATATATATCTATATCTATATCTATCGATCTATATATATATATATATAAAAGGGAAAACGGAACTAAAAATAGGAATCGAAACTAAAAAATTGTTTCATATTCGAACAAGATTTAAAAAAAATTAAATAAAAAAAGAGCGCTAATGCTAATTAACGCTAACGCTTAATTAATAAAATAAATAAGAAATATATGCAAAGTAAAAGGAATACAATAGAATACAAAGTAAAAAGGAATACAATAGAATA
>JAPMOQ010037223.1:819477-943284 GCA_026543055.1 Argiope trifasciata | reverse complement strand
AAGTAAAAAGGAATACAATAGAATACAAAGTAAAAAGGAATACAATACTATAGGAAAAGAATCCAGCCTGAAGACATTCTCAAGGGTCACCCTCAGACAAGGATTCAAAATAAAGGATTTTTTCTGTTAGGAATCGGACAATATCCAGCAGTATTGACTCCTCGTGACCCGAAATTTTTTTAATTTTGCATATATTTCTAATTTACTTAGATTCATCTGTATTTTGGTAGTAGCAGCATTAGCGCTCTCTAAATACAACGATAATTTTTTAATAGTTTTTTTTTTAATTTAATCTTGTTCTAAATATATATATACAACTTTAGTAGAAGAAGAACTAAACAAACTGAAATATTGTAATATTTTGTGATAAACAATTCTTTTAATTTTCCAGGTACTCGTGTACATGACTGGAGGTAGCATTGGGTTCTCGCAAGGGAACATTAAACTTTTAACAGATGATATTAAAACCTTGAAACCTACATTTATTCCAGCCGTCCCAAGGCTATTAAACAGGATTTATGATCAGGTAATAAATCTTTTATTCTAGTGTGCCAAGGCTTGATATTTTATATTAATTCTGTTATAACAGTATTGAACGCATTTTAATAATAAGCATTTGAAATTGCAATGATGTTTAATTTCATTTGGAGGAAGAACTATATTGGAATTGCTCATAATGACATTTCCTTTGTATGTTTTTGAATATCTTCATATTTAGAAGTCCGTAATTATTATTTAAAATTACTGTTATATAGAAAGATAGTGAATTGTAATGAAAGAAAATATATTTCTTGAATAGTAAATGAAATTTCGTTTCTTTAGTAAATGGAATTATGCACTACATTTAAATATTTCTAACTTCGTGCTTTCGGCGATCGTTTCAGTCGTTCATCATATTAATAGTGTTAAAATAGTCATGTTTGATGTGTATTCGCATATACATTTGTATATCTTCCAGCGCATATTTATTTGAAATTTTTAATATTTTAATTTTAAATTAGCATAATTTATTATATTTTTAAATTGTAGACCGTTATTTATTCTACAGAGCCATAAACAAACGCTTTTAATTTTATTTGTTGTAAAAACATTAAAATATATTTAGTTTCAAAAAATTTACTACTTATTTGGGGTTCTTTTTTGCTTTACGTCTACTCCAGATGTAATGGAAATGCATGATTAAATTACATTAAATTTAAACAATAATTTTCATAAAAATTTTTTAAAAATATTTGTTTGTCTTTTAACAATCCCCACATGTTGCGATTTTAAATATTAAGTTAAAACTCTCAGTTTTCAAAATAAAAAGCTTGTTTAAATTACAAAGTAATGCATATATATTAAGTTCTAAAGAAAAAAAGATTTCTACTAGCTAACTGATATTGTAAAACCCTTCAAAAACTAAAGAATGACGCCAAATACAAAGTTGCGACAAAAATATTTATCGGCTCAATAACTCTTTTAGCTATGAGCCTGAAACAATGACAGAAACAAAACTTCAAAAACTGAAATTGAACTTGTATGGAATAAAAGACTCGTAGAATCGCGATTACATATTCTTCGTTTTAATAGCATGTTTTTGAGCGAGGTATTATTCGCCTTCATTTGTTTGTTTGCACTTACAAGTCTTTTTTTTTTTCATGCTGGCGTCAAACTCACATCTCCAACTTCGTTACGTCATTAACACAGTTGGCACAAACAACCTTTGAACAATAGCAAAGAAACAGTATTATGGATGACATTTAAGCATAAGAGCGTTACGTTTCCAAAACACTTTTATTTTTATTAAGTTTAATACTTCGTTGATTTTATTTTGATATCAAGGTGTTCCGCTCAGACCTGTAATGTTTTTTTTTCTTCAGATTTTTCAGATGCGCATATTTTTAGCTATAACTATAGCAAAAAACTTTATATCCGTAATCTTAATACAAATAAAAGCTACTATATATGCATATACTTACAGTGGCACAAACAATTACTTACTCTACTTGAGAGTACACCTTACTTCTACTTTAAAAATCCGACTTACAATGTAAATAACACATTACCGAGAGGTGCGAAGATGTTTTTATTTTTACCCATAAGAAATGGTTTAATTTAAAATTAAAATAAAGAAAAATTAAAAAAAAAACCCTTCTAAACTGAAAAATTTCAAAAGCATTTTAAATAAACATACACAAATTTTTGCCCCCAAAAATTGATAATACATTTATGAAATTTTTGTAATATCTTGCTAAGAAAGAAAGTGTCAATATTTAATTACATGTCTTTTGGCTTGTATAATAGCCATTAAATGTCTTGGTACAGATTCGACCAATTTTGAGTGGTATCTGGAGGTATTTTATTCAATTCTTCTTGCAATACTTGTTTTAAATCGGTTTTGTTTATAATTTTGTGTTTTTGAACCATTATTTTATGTGCGGGCCATAGATATTCAATGGCATTGATATTGCGGTGGTGTGCATGACTGCTGTTTACAATGAAAAAGACACAACATTTTGACGTTACGTGCATTCTGTTTGGGGTCGTTCTCCTGCCTGAAAATGAAATTTCTATCTGAAACCTAATTTTTAAGACTTTCTTTTACATTGCTGCTAGCATATGGTTAACCAACTTGATGCAGAAATTTTTCAAATCATTGGCAGAAGTGCTTGTGGAAGCTGTGCGAAATGTGATTAGACAAGCTGGAAAGAAAAGTCGAATTGTTAGAGAGAAAACGTTCATCAACTTACAGATTCAGAAAAAGCATTTGAAGTTTGCATTTGAAGTGTTGAAAAAGCATTTCGTTTTAAAAATATTATAACAATTTTAATTTTATTAAAATATCTAGAGATTCCTGTTTGATACGCATACTAAAAACAATATTTAATATCGTACAATACTTAAGTATTTAGAATAATAAAAGTGCTTTTTATTAAATGAAACTGTAATTGAAATATAAGGAATATGATCTCGTGATCTTGAGAAAGCTCTCACATTCGTTCAAAAAAATATGCGACTGTACGAAAATAGATTTCAGATACACGTGATTTTAATTATTTAAAATGGTCTTCCTCAAACAACATTCTCACGGACAAATAGAAGGAAAACATCTACAAGGGCGACCCTATTGAATAAATAACGATGTTTTGGAAAAACAGTCGTTAATGATCTTTCTGCCATCGTTTTTTTAAAGGATATTCTAGAAAGTCAAATCAAAACGTTATGTTTTTTTCCCCACTGTCAATTTTCATGTAGTTCTTGCTGGGATTTTCTTTTTATCCAGACATAGATTTGTTAAAACTTTTAAAGAAATAAGAGGTAAAAAGATAATATTCTTTTTATAAATTTTTTTAAAATTATAACGTTGAACGATGATTGTCATAAAACAAAATCAGCATCATACACGATGTTGATTTTGTTTGTGAAAGTGGTAACAGAAAAAATTCTTTCCTTTTGGATTTTAAATTACACTAATATTTAACGTAAATAAAAATTAAAATTCTTGTAGACAAGTTATGGGTACAGGTTGGTGTCTTTTTTCCATTCGTGTAAGTTAAAGGCACATATATTACTAGTAAATTCAAGGTCTTCCAGGGTATCTATACTCTTCCAATCTCCGTCTTAAAAGTGATATCTTATTTTGCTGCTTTGTCTAATTAAAAACATTTAAACGCATCATCCGATGTTTTTTATATAGTAATAAGGGTTTTTTTTTTTAACTTTTATTTCCTAAAAGTGGAAATTTCAAGATACTTTAAATATAATATTTGTTTATTATGAGCACAAAATTATCCACCTATTTTGAACAATATTTCTGTATGCAAGATTTAAGCAGTTAAAGAAAAATTTCAACCACCCCCTTCGTCATTTCGTTTTTTGAGCTTAAAGACCAAACTACGAACTCATTTGAGACTTCCACACTCTCTACAGTATGTGTGTAATCTGAAAGAGTTCAATAATATTAATATTTTTTTAAAAATATATTATCAGCAATCGTGCTGATAATACTGCAAAAATATTACTTAAAAAGGATATATCTATTAATATAAAATGTTTTGAGCATTTCTTAGAATGAGACAAAACAATTTGATAGAAATATTACTTACGATTAAAGTCTATAATTTAAGGTATTATACAGGCTATTACAAAATTTAAGGAAAAAGTCATCATGAGTAAGTTAAATTGAAAGGAATTCAAAAGAATTCCTTTAATAAGTTTAATGGTAATCCAAATGTACAAAAATGGGTACTTTTTCATTATACCGGCGCAGGCGAAAAGTCGCCAATAATGATGCAATCAACGTCAAACGGAATATCGCCGCCGGTAACCTTTTCCCGCTACATTTTTAAAGAAAGTCGCGGCCATTTTCACGTCTGCGCCAAAATGGCTGTTGCCAAAAAGTTTGCTTGGCGAGATTTGCGCCGGTATAATGGAAAAGTACCCAAAACTGTTTAGGCAGAAATACATAAAAGGAAAATCACATGTTCATTTGAGAAAGTATTGTTCATTTAAAGTTAATTTACTAGTTTAAACTATTTTTTAAAAACAGCATTTAAAGTAAGAAGCAATTGCTCCGTAATCCTGAGATGGTTGATATATAACGTTAGTATACGATGTATCTAATGGATGTGCCAGACAGTTCCTATTTAATTTTATGAAAGAATTTTTAATGCATACTCAACTATGTACAGTTCTCATTTTAACATAAGTTTTTATGAACCTGAATCTTTCATTATTGGCATGCACTTATTTGAGCACTCGTATAATTGAGATATGTATTTCGAATGACAAAATAACTACAAAGTAAGCTCATGTTAATTAATAAATCTGCTCTGCAAATCCTAAATATATTAATTTATTCTCCAGTTTTCTTATATCGTCAATGCATCAAATTCCATTTATATATTCCTATGTATAACATAACTGATGGGCCGTGGTAGCCTGGTTGGTAGAGCGTCAGTCTCGTAACCGAAAGGTAACGAGTTCTGTCCTCGTCTCGGCTGAAGACCAACGTGTTGGCTAATGACAGTTGGGGCACGTTAAATACGTCGTGACTGCAAAGTCCTCCAAGTTCCCATAACAATTTATACCTCTGGGGGTACCGAATGAGAGATGAGTGTATGAATGAGTTCGACCGCCAAATAAAAAGGGTTGTGTGGTGTGTGTTCGAGCAAAATCGTACTTTCACTTTAGTGGTGCTCGTTAACTACGAAAGCCGCATACTTCTGCCTTAATTCGAAAGAGTTACATTCATTCGGGCTTGGTACGACCAAGTGGCATTAGGCCCACCACAAAACTGATTTGTTTTCAAAAGTCTAACTAATTTTTTAAGTTTGTCGGAACCCTTTCGAATCCTTCTGTATTCGAAATGCTGAAAAGAATCTATCATTTATCGATAGATAAATGGATATTATAGGTTGGATTTTAGTTTTCTCTTCATATAAAGATATAAAGCAGCTAAGAAAAAATGTCGGAATTCGAATTTCATCGTAAAAGAGTTATTATAACATTAATTAGTCATAATTCTTGGTTTCCATTTTTAGATTCAGAATGGTGTCCAAGGAAGTAAATTAAAGAAATGGATCATGGATATGGCATTACTAAGCAAACAAGCTGAACTTGAAAGGTAATTCATATACAGTCGATTCCGGTTAATCGGATCACATCGGGACGCGATCATTTTGGTCCTAATAACCGGCTGGTCCGATTACGCGAACACGACCTATGTTACAAGACGAGACGTGCTATACGTAACATATTAAAATGTCATTATGACCTTTATTGTGTGGCACACGAGTATGGCGAACATACAAACAAGAACAACTGTTGCCTATGAACTTTATTCATTGAAAAATAAATTTAAAAACAAATTCTTCGAAACGATCTACACGATACTCAGCATGCGAAGCACAATAAAAAAAGGTTCTTATCAAATTCAAGTCAACGTTTGAAGAACTTACTACCGAGCTGCCCGTTCTAAGAAACAAAGAGCTTGCTCACCTCCCACTGGTTCTTTTCCCTTTCGTGCTTCCTGCTGTACACAGGCGACTTGTGGCTTCTTTTTCATCTTCCCTGCCACGTTCTTTGGTCCGTTTAAACGGAATTTTGGTTCAAATAAGCGAATAATATTAGGCTTATGTACCGAATCTTATTGGTACTATAAGATTCGGTCCGATTAAGCGGCTGGTCCGATTACCTGGTGGTCCAATTAACCGGATTCGACTGTATATTGATTTGAGTAAAATCGCAATAAATACTCTGATAAATCTTATATATATATTTGTTTATATCAAAAGAATCAGTACGAAAAATAAAAATCAATTTATTTTTGAAGGATCGCGCTGCATCCTTTAGCTACAGTCAATCATTTCACTTACACTTCTTTTCAGATGTATACATTACAAATGCAGATACACTAGAAAATAGATAATTATAGCCAAATATAGAATACAGAAAATAGAAACATGAAAGTGTTTTCCCCCTTCTATTTCAGAGAAAACTTTCAACCGCAAAGACGTACATCGATTGAAAAACTAGAATTTCCTAAGGTTTCGCAGTTTATGCTATTGATCATTTCACAGCTCTAAGCACGGAACACGAAAATAAAAATAATAATAAAGCTAGAGATATACAGATAGTCTGAAAGAGTATAGGTGGTTGGAATTTCATCTAAACTTTTCATATTCAGGAAACATTAGAGATAAAAATTAAATATCTCTAGAAGGCCAAATCTCAGTGATATAGAATTCAGTACTAAGGGAATGAATACCATTAAGAAGATTCAAATTTAAATTATTAGGAAAAACTTTACAGTCATACATAATTCAATTGTCACTGGTTAGTACTTAGATTATATTCGTGATGCACATCACTTACGAATAGTAAATGGTTTATTTCCATTGTACAGACAAACACGAACGATACTAGCATAAATAAACGAAAGAAATTATGCAAATATAAATAAGGAAGTTATGAAAACTCTATTATCTCAAATAGTAAAATAATCGCTTTTAATCTTACAGAAAATTAAAGAAGTTCGACGAATTATCCTAAATTCATGTTGATGCAACTTACATTGCGTTTAATGATTGGTATAATCTGTTTATTTTATGATTTGCTTTTCAAAGTTTTTACCAGTAGAAAATTCCTTCTAAGAAATTTATCTGAATCTAATATTTAATGACTAGTCGTTTTTGTACATCATTTCAGTTCCCTGACATTATTGGTTGTACTTAATTTCGGTTAAATCACTTATGCATAACTTGATGTTCATAATTCTCTTAACAGATTAGTTTTAGACATCAAATAATGACAGACACTAAAATCTCATTATTTTAATGAATTTATATGTGCTCATTTGAACCTCATAAATCAAGTCACAACTTAGGTTATCGTAATGACATTAACAATTTGAATGCGAGTAATGTATTTTAAATTGCTCGTTTTCTTTTTCTCTAGTGTAATTTCCCTTTCTGATTCCTTTTAGAAACTGTGCTGATAATATGCATATTTTTTTTCCAATTTCAACTGTGGGGAAAATTATTTGACGTAAAAAATTGAAAAAGTTTGGATTTCATTACAATTAACAAATCTAATGATGAAAATCAAATAAAAAATATTTTTCAAAGATTTTCAAAATTCAGAAAAAGATTGGTCTAAAATTATCTTCGTGTCGTTAAAAAGACAATTTTGTAAATGGTAAAATGGCCTTAAAATCACTTTTGAAAGTCATCTGTTTAGAAATTATTTTGGGAATCCACCGAAATGCCACTGCATTTTTATTTAATTAAAATCTTCCTGGAATTTTTAGAAAAGAAGTCTGCGAAGTAAACATTATAATCTTCCAAAGCAAAAGTTGGTATATAATTAACTCATATTCCAAACTATTTTAGTATATTTAGTTACAGGTCAAATCAGGGGAATCATCACTTCAAAACTGTCTCCATACAGTTTAATAAAGTTCATCCTAGAGAATGACTTGCATAAGATTGACGTACAATAGTTGCGAAATTTTTTTCTTTAGTATCAATTAAGTATTTTTAATATATTTATCTTGAGATCCTGAGAGATTTTTTTTTTACGATTAATCTCTGGGATGCAGTTAATAACAACCAAAAATTGAATTTGTGTTTTAGACGCTTATTTCTCAATAGACTGAAACAAAAATTTGACACAAAGTTGCACTTATAGTCACAAAATTACATACCAATTAGATATGTCAAATCCTTTGAGTTTTCATATTACCGCATTAACTTGTTTCTGAATGTACAAATTGATAGATGGACAAATCATTGTTGGTTTTGGTTCAAAAATTCATAGATGTCTACTCTATCGATGTCAAATTTTTGTACTGAATTTTATCAGTCTAGTTCTTTCCACTTTGAAATTATCGTGTTAACTTATATTCAGTTCCAGTTCCCAATTTCTAATTAATTTAAATTCTAATTAAAATTTCGAAAAAATCACTCGAGGTGCACATCCCCGGTATCCAAGATATACACATGCCAAATTTGATGGCTCTAGGTGGAACGCTCTGGCTGTAAAGCGCCAACTCACATACACACACAATGGGGTTTATTATTAGACAAGTTTACCTTAAACAAAAAGCTTATTTACTAAATTAATGATATAGATATTGCAATGACCATAGAAACCTTTATGATTTTTATGGTATTTATTTTTTAGAAAATGTAACATTTAATATTTATTTAATTTCATAAAATCACGTGTTTTTCGTTTGTTTTAAAATTTTATTGTTTTGTCCGAAATATATTGTTGAAAAATATGGTTAAAAAATTTCTTTAAAGCGTTAAAAATAGAAAATTAAGTTATATGTTAAAACACTCATACCATTAGAAAGCTAATTTTTTAATCTTTAACTTGATGTAAAAATCAGCTTAGTGCAATAATATTTTTGGAAGGTGTGGCGGAAAAACGTCGAAATTTCGTTTAATTTTTAATTAATTCAAATTCTAACTAAAAATTCGAAAAAAGGGCTCCAAGGGGCACATTCCCGACCTCCAAGGCATACGTGTACCAAATTTGATAGCTGTTGGTCCAACGTTCTGGCCTGTAGAGCACCAACACACACACATTGAGCTTTATTATAAGTATTGATTACAATGTTTTCTTCATGCTAAGTATACAAGAAAGCAATAATGTGATTTGTAAAGCTCCAACGGATACACACATTATCGATTATTAATAGAACATAAAAGTTTTTTGTTAAAACTACCGTCTATTTTATAATAGTTTTTATTTTCATGAAGAAGTGATGTAAATGAAAGTTTTATTTTCTTTTATTAAAAGATATTACTTCCAACATTTTTCAGGCACATTGTTACGAATCGAAGTGTCTGGGACCGCTTTGTTTTCAAACCTGTCCAAGAAAGCTTAGGCGGAAGAGTTCGACTCATGGTAACTGGATCCGCACCATTGGCTAGTAACGTTCTGACATTCCTTCGATGCGCCCTAGGTTGTACGGTAAGTGAAAAACTTATCGGGTTTTAATATCTTGAATTTTATTAACAAAATATTTTTTGTTGTTTACTGTCAACTAGCTATTACAAGCAACTCTGTTCGAGTAGAAATTTTGATGTATATGTACGAAAATCTATCAAATAATGGCAAATAAAAGAATTAAACCTAACCTATAAACGATACATTTAAAAGTATAAGCATATACGAAAAGTATATAATAAATTCCATTTAATAACAAAAACACACAACTAACGTCAAAACAATTGATTTGCATTGTATACCCAAAATAAAACAAAACAGCATATCAAGTCCAGTCAAATCCATTTTCTTTATTGATCGAGATTGAGATAGCTACAACAGTATTATACACACAGTTTTTGAAATTTTAATTTAAATGAAAACACAGTTGTCATCATGCGCAAACGCAGTTGATATCAGTACAATCACGGGCGAACTTTACAGGTGTCTGCATCCGAAGCTGGGATGTGTCTTAACGATCCGAAGCTGGGATCTTAACGCTCATTGATTATTTAGCAATACAATTTGGACGGTTGTTTACGGACGCAAGACAAATTTTTATTTAAATACTGTTTTAAAAAAAAATTGCGCGTCACATAATTTGCGCGTGTTATCCATTTCACGTTTTAATAAGATCGAAGACAAAAACAGAAATGGTCAATGGCTAACCTTTTTTTAAGCCTATATGAATTGCTTGCCACCCTTCTATGGTTGCCGAGCTTCAAGAGACGTCATATCAGCATCCAATCAGCGTTAGGCATGGATTCACTTCCAACTTCTGAAACAGGTGCTTCGCGAACTTTCAACGCCAGTTGGGGTAACGCGCATCTCTCACTTCTCTGCGCCAGTTGTGGCAATGCAGATTAGAAAATTTTTATTTTCTTTATTCTGTTTTCTTTAAATTTAAAAATACTTCAGAATGAATCTTAAAGATCGATAAATTAACAATATTTGATTTTAAATACATCAAACACAAAGAAAATTAATAGAATCGTTTGAAATAATCGGTCGAAATTCTCCAAGCCTAATCTCAACTCTGTTGGGAAAGAAATTTGGAGCTTTACTTATCTTTGGCAGGATTTGGCCTCAGCTTTTTGGAGCGAAAATTAGTTTTTAATATAAAATTAACCATTTAATTAACCGGAATAAAAGGTAGCTTATGTTCTGTTCCTCACTATAATCTATCTTTTTGCTAAATTTCATCCAATTCTGTTCAGATGTTCTGGCGTGATGTAGTAACAAACATCCATCCATACATTCAAACATCTAAAATTTCACATTAATATATTAGTATAGGTATAGATGAGGTACTGTCAAATGTAAACAAACATCGTCAAATTTCAGACTGTTTCATTGAACGTTTTTAAAGCCACATCGAATCAAGCACTTCCATTGGCCAGTTAATGCAGCAGCAAAATTCTCTTAGAAATGTTATGGAGAGTATTCGCTGTGGAGATATGAGTGGAATTATAAAAAAATATCTAAATGGTAATAGCCAATAACTGAAGGCAATTCTTCGTCTTATCCATTATCTTTAATACTTTAGTTGTAAAATGAATCTCAGAGAATATGCTCATCTGCTTATATTATGAATAAAGCAACAATCGATTTATTTATTATAAATACTAAATCACAACCATAAATAATAACTGAAACTTACGTTAAATTTTAATTAACTTTAAAATCTATCAATAAACAAATCCAAATTTAAATATTTTTCAAAACTCATGTAAAATTGTCTAGAAGCACTTTATATATTTGTGACCATTTAATACTTTAATAATCGAAATCAAAATTATTTGTAAAAAGTAATATTTTAAAGTCCTAGAAATTCTTTTTAGAAAATTTAATTTCTTAGACGGAACTGATGGGCCTAAAGCATATAAATAAAATGTTAATGGCACAATCAAGTATATTTACCAAAATTTTTGTACAAGACCTGAATAACAAGTTACGAACAAAAACGAAATGAATTTTTAGTTTAAATTTTAAATTTTCCATTTCTTTACACAAATAATCACTTATTGTGAAATACTATTTAATTTCAGATTATAGAAGGATATGGTCAAACAGAATGTGTTGCTCCAAGTACAATGACATTGGTGGGAGACTACAGTGTTGGTAAGAACACATAAATAAGATTTCATAAATTTTTGAAGGAAATATGCTAACTTTAATTTTGTTTCTGAAGAAAAGTTTTCCTAAAATTTTCATTCCATTCGCTGCAATGTTGAAAAGAAAGCGTTTCACATTGGTTCAAAATAGCAGCTGATTGGCAATAATGATTGTTAATTTATTTTACAGTAAAAAAATATTACGGAATAGCAAAGATTTTTTTTTCTGTTTATCTACAGTAAATTAATTTCAAGTACCATTTTATTTAAAAAAAAAAAAAGAAACTAAGAAGAAAGCACTTATTTTTTGCCAATGGATTCTAAAAAAATCCTTAGTTTTGTGTCTGCGTCAAACTGGTTAACTCGACAAAATAGGGGAGAGAGGAAAGACGAAGAAAGAGATGTTTATATTTAACAGTAAAGCGAGTTCTGGATTCCGAGCACACATTCTTTCGTATCTCACCCTTTAGTGAGATAGAATCGTTTAAAAGTGGTCGTCTCTTGATACTGAAACGAACAATACTGTAATGTTCCAGAATATTTTACCTCAGAGTTTTGATAAATCATCACTTTTCCTACCTCCCTAAGTTCGAAAACTACTTTTAATTATATATTTCAATTCATTTGCGCGTGAACACAATAAACCACAAAACGCTATAATGGTATGGAGTGAATTCGGCATACGATTTGTATTGCAAAATTGTAAATTTTTGTGAAGTCGTCGAAAGAAGATGCATTTTTTGTTTCATCAGTAATACTCGATTATCGTATTTTCATCAAGAAATTGTGCCATAAAAATATTTGTCATTCACATTAATCGAAAAATTCAAACAATTGTTCCTTTATTACAAGTTTCGGTATAATTGATTGTTAACAATTTTACGAATAGTGTATAGAGAAAATGATACCCAAAAATTCCACTTCCAAGATTGTAATAAATCCAACCTGAGTTGGATTTTTCTTCCATGAAATTACACCTATTTGTGAACACGATAATATAGAAAACAACGTGACACAAAGGAAAGAAATTTTTTATACGGTGTTTGCATAAAAGTTACAGGTCAGTTTTCACTTAAATAATAGATATGTTAGTCTATCCTTCAGAGCAAGCTTCTATTTTACATCTATAGGAAACGAATGCAGAAAATAATATTGATATCATAGTTTCATCCGCAGAATTTAAAACATGGATCATATTTGGAGCAAATCTATCAAGGGGTTGATGTTCTGTCAATATGTTTATTTATGGGAGATATAAAAACGATTATTCAAATCATAACAAATCAAATAAATGGAATTTTCTAAATAGTCTAGGCATCAAACTGTGAATTTAAAGAAAAAAATTGTAAAAGTAAGAAGAAAGTTTTATTAGATTTCTTTTTTATTACTCTATGAAATTGAACATAAAAACTTACCATATTGTAAAGATATGAAAAAAGTGAGAGAGAGAGAACTATTCTTCTGATTTAAAATGCGGTTTACAGTTTTACCATCTCGTCCATCTGTCAATATTTAATGCATTTATTTTTCTTACAAATAATAGTAGATTTAATTAATAGTTTTAATAGAATTGTAGAAATCACAGAATAAAAAAAAATCATAACAATCAAACAACATATTAAATTTTAAAATGGTGAGAAACACTATTTTTCTTTGATAAAATTCCTTTTGAAGTTTATCTCAGAAAACATAATTTAGTAATTGATAAATAACAAAGAAATGGAAATTTGGGTTTGTTTTAAGAGAGCCGATCGAATCAGTTAAGTGGCATAGCATAAAGGCAAATTTTTTATTTTTTATTAGTTTAAAAAAAAACTTTTATTTATTTATAAATAGAGATTATACTATTTTTGCCGGCATCCTGGCCTAGAGGTAGTGCATTTTAACCATGATCTGGATCCCCGGGGTTCGCGTTCTGATTTGGGCATGGTTGTTCTTCCCCCTGCGTTATATCAGTGAGGTGTGTGGAAGAGCTTTCCTTTTAAAAGGGGATGCGCAAGCGAATGTGTGTGTATGTCATTATCATATGAGCTAGAAGTCAGACTTCTGGCCTCGGGTGCTCTGGGGCCTTTACCCTTAGAAGCTACAGCACAAATTAGACTTAAATCGCTGACATGACAAGAGCTTAAATAAGAAACAGATATAATTCGCAATTTTTGATTTAAATTAATGTTCTCCTATTTCATTTTTTAATGAACCTTTCCTTTATTTGCAGGTCATGTGGGTCCTCCATTGCCATGTTGTCATATCAAACTCGTTGATGTTCCTGAAATGGAATATTATGCAATTAACGGACAAGGAGAAGTAAGAATAGTCAACTAAATATGTTTAATTCACATTTCTTAGAGCTATTTTTGTTGTCAGGATACGAAATAGCGAATAATGAAAGAACAATGATTATTTACTATAAAATTCTAAAAAAGCTGCAGATTGGAAAAATAATTAAAGAAAAAACTATAAATGTGACCGGTGTTTGGTGGGTCCTAATTAAGATAAGCCTTCTTGTGTAACATTAATTTATTATTAAAACATATAATGTTACGTTACACACAAACACAAACAGAAAGTGGACAAAAAGCACGTCAACACATAACGATAACAGAGGCTTAACTGACTGCCTCTCTAAGCACTCGCCAGAGGGCGGCGTGTAATGAGTGAATCATAGTGTAGGGCAGTGGTGGGGAAACTTTTTTTCAGACGGGCCATTTGTAATAACTAGACGATCGTAGCGGGCCAAAAAATAATGCTTAATCGTTAAAAAATTTATGTGTTCTATAAACATATACATATATTATTACATACACTTATTATTTTAATAGTAAAAAAGCAAAAGGTAAGAAAATTATAAGCACAAAATATAAAATGAATTTAGTGTAGTTCTTGATGTGAAGTATTATCACTTTATTTTCTGGTGTCATTACTGGTTGATGGTGCATGAGAAAAATGAAATTGAGACTGTTTTATTAAAATTTCATCATAGTCCGGTTCCATTTGCGAAGCAGAAATTCTTAAAACTGATGAAAGGTGCTCATCTGTAATTCTGTTTCTTAAAGAAGATTTCCTAAGCTTCATTGTTGAAAAGATTTGTTCGCATATATAAGATGAGCCGAACATTGTCATTATCTTCATTGCATGAGTAATTAGATTTGGGAAATTATCTGGACTTAATTTTTTATAAAATTCTAGTAATGGTACTGTATGAAAAGTTTGTTTCAGAAGAGTATTACAGTTCATTTCTATTAACTCAAGTTGAAATTTTGCATCAACTTCTTCGTAATTAACATTGAATGGGGTCGCAAAAATACTAACTCTGGTTCCATTTTTCTAAAGTCCTGAAATCCCCTTTCAAATTCTGAAGATAGTTTTCTCAAATTAATTTCGTATTTTTTAATCTTATTGTTTGATATAGTGAATTTTAAAGATTGTATTCTTGGAAAATTCTCACATTCATTCTCACACTCAAGAACATTCTGACGACGGCATTCTTAAACGGGCCGGATTAAACCTTTCCGCGGGCCGGACTTGGCCCGCGGGCCGTAGTTTCCCCATCACTGGTGTAGGGGGAAAAGAGAGTGCTACATAAACAAATAACTTTATACAGAATCTCTGTCAAACTTTACAATAATTTCACAAAAAATAGATTTTTCATTAAAAAAATTAATATTAACAGTCATTGATGGGATAAGTATATATTTCTATAAAAGATTTTGTCATCTAGTGCTGTATATCTAGAGAAATTGCATGAAAAGCAATTACGAATTTGAAATATATGAATTGTAAAGAAAAATAAGGCTTTCTCGTACAGTACTCTTATATATAATTTTTCATTACATTTGCAATTCAAATGTCGTTTTTGTTTTAGATCTGCATAAAGGGACTAAATGTATTCCAAGGTTACTTAAAAGATCCTGTTAAAACAGCTGAAACGATCGACGAAGACGGCTGGTTGCATACCGGAGATATAGGAATGTGGATGGAGGTATGTACATACTATTACGTGCCATATCTATGACGTAAAAATTGAGGTATGACGTATATATGATATTTTTAAGATTGTTGAGGAAGGCGGAAATTATTTTTATGGGGCACAAATTATAAATTATTTTATCGGCACAAATATGCATGCATCTTGAAATGATATTAAGTAAAATGAAAGCTTTGTGAAGAGATAATATCTGGCTCAACTTGTCACAAAAATCGCAATTATTCTCGTGATTAAGTAGTAAAAGTAAATAAATAAATTAAAGCTAATTAATAAAACATTGTACTTTGTTTCCTGAAAAGTTAAAGATACATTTTATAGAAATTTGTTAGTCAGAATAAAATTGTAAAAAAGAAGACATACATGAATATAATAATAAATCTACAAGTGCGAGGAAAACAAATTTGTTAATCATTTATATCTTTTATGCTTTATTTATAATATCTAAGGAATATTTGAAATTTTTTTAATGATTTACACTTTGGCTTGTTTTTTTATATTGTTAATTTCAACATATTATACACGTATACTTTTACATTCCTATACAACGTATTATACATTTATTTTATCAATTTTTTGGTTCGTTAATAAATGTATGTTTTTAAAAACTTTATTTTCTACGTTTTACTCTTTAATAAATCCCATAGCCATTTTTCATATGGAATATAAATTTAATAAAAATTCATCATGAAAGAAATTCCGAAAATTTTGACATATTCTATTGTCATCGGGTATATAAAACTTACAAAATTTCAGAACTCTAATGCTGTAGGAAGTGGGTGAAAATTAGATAGAAAAATTCAGTTCATTAAATAAATACGTGTAGAAACGATAACACCGAATTTTTTTATGTCAAAAAGAAATTCGTATTTCTTATCAGATGCGCTTATTTAATAAATAAATAAATTCTTAATTGAGATCTCTTACTCTTTATTTTCTCGAGCGATCTCTTTTAGATAAAGGAAAAAAAATGACATCCCATTTATCCGATAATTAAATCAAAAAATGTTAAGGAAATAATTAAATTTGTGGAATTCAAGAAAATTAAATTAAAAATACATGTTAAATGAAATTTTCTTGAGACGACTTTAATCAAGAAAAGTTTAATTTTATTATAGGCTAACATAATATCTTTAAATTGCGTGGTACGCCTGAAGGACGGGAAAAAATGTTGTTAGGTTCATAGACAAATAATTAAATATAAACATAGACAAATAATTGTTAATAGAAAATGCGTTGTACTTATAGCTTACCAAATCCCTTATTGCCTCATGAGTAATACGTACCTCTCAAAGAAAAATTTCAGTTTTGCTTTTGAAATTTAAATTAGATTTTTAATTAAAATTTGATCAAATTCTTAGGGCTTTTGATCAATAACTTATGAACGTATTTCTGCAGAAAAATTATTTTTACATCCATAAAAAATAAGCTTTTAAAGTATAGTGATTTTTTCCCCGCAACTTTTTTTTCTTATTATAATAAATTGTCAAAAGCATTCTTTAGAAGATTTTGTAAAAAATATTTTTTGTCATTTTGATAATGGGACTTATACATGCGCGTTGCAGCGATATTTAATACATGCTTTTGTAAGCATGTTATCGTCTCTATATAATTAGGAGCAAATTTTAAAAATAAAATACAGATAGAGAAGTCAAACTCAAAACATTATCACAATTTTTCATGATTCTATAATATTCTAAAGAAAAAATTCGAATACATTTTAAATTTTTCTTAGCATTTCTGTTTTAAAATATCAAGGAAGAAAGAGAAATAAAAAATTTAATTATTCTGTTGGGATTCGATGCTATAATTCTTTGAAGATGGGATTGTGTGATTTAGTGGAGCAATAGCCATATCTCACCATATTGCACCAGACATATGGTCAAAATAAAATTCTTGTTTTATATAAAAATATGCAAAAGTAGAAACTAATTGATAAAATTACATCCTTTAATGTTTCGGATAAGGAACCATAAGTTAAAAAAAAATCTCACCTTTGGTATTTCCTGCGGAATGAATTAGAAAAAATCATTCCTTTTCATTTTCATTTCAAAATATCAAGGAATCTAAAAGGAGAAGGAAGGAAGTTTTTATTTTTCTGTTGAAATTCTATGCTATCTTACTTTAAATGAGGACCCATGACTTAAAAAACTTCTCTCCGTTCCCCTTTCCGAGGCTTTCTTGATGCGTAAATTAGAAAAAACTATTCCTGTTTATTCTTGTTTCAAAATATCAAGGAATCCAAAAGAAGGAGAAATGAAAATTTTCATTACTCTGTTTTGATTCTATGCTATCTCACTTCGGACAAGGACACAATGATTTACAAAATCCTTCTCCTCTGACCATTTTTGATGATTAAATTAGAAAACAAATCATTACAGTTACAAATAGACTAAAAGTATTGTATGAAATCTTGAGCTAGATTTATTCCAATTAATTTGGTTTGTAGTCTTTTATTTATCATAAGCAAATTAATTCAGTAATTATATCCAGATAAGTCCTCTCCTTCTGTTCTAATGACATAGCTGTCAGAAAATAGTCATAATCATCTAACAAAAGGAACTGCAAATTGCTCTTTTCTAAATACTTCCTTGAGGAAGCCTCTAAGTAGGGCAGAAACTTAATGATCACTTCCCGAAACCGAATGGCAGAAATGCTTTCTTTCTCTCGTCAAGGAAAATGAAGCCAACATTAGCCTTAGGAGACATTCTGTAATCAGGCTTAGTTATTACAATTTACAACTAAAATCGGTACTACGTAGGATTATAATTATTTCTTTATTATTACAAAGGGAAAAAAATAAGATGATAACATATTGTGAAATCTCTTAAGAGCAACTAGTTGTCAATAGTCGTAAGAGCAAATAGTTGTTGTTGTTGAGCAAGTTGCAAATAGTTCTTTTAGTGCAATATGTTTTAATAAGTAATCAATTACACATCACAGGTACACATACATAAAAGATGTAAAGTTATTTCAGCATTAAATGTTAACAGTTTTCTGAGGCCATATACCACGAAACATATCCTACCACATAACACCACTCATTCTCACATCACTCCATCATAGCTTCTCTCCTTCTCGTCTTTGTTGTGAGTTCGAACATGAAGGGCGCTAGTATGTGCACTATCAACTTGATACTTTCGTGATCAAACTACTCTACTACTCTAGTAAGCAAAAGTGTCAGATACACTGGTCTGACAGGCTAAGAGTATCAGATAGTAGATAGTTTTTGGACTCGATTGAAACCGAATGATACTCTTGATCTCTTGCATTTTCAATCGGATGATACCATATCAATCTAATACATACTATTAGCTCAAAAATAGGTACATAGACGTTCTATCTCAGTAACTCTATTTTTTTAACTGAATAATTCAATTAATTTCATTCTCAGCCAGTTTCTTTTCAGTTATGTAACTGTGAACATACCACTGAAGAATCCTCGCCTTCTTCCATTTTAAATATATCAATAAAGTCCTTCATTCATCTTCTCACTCTTACGTCAATCACTGTCAAAAACAGTGTCACCAATACATCATCGTCAATACCTTTTCCAAAGAAACGAAATCCTAATTTGAAGTCATAATTGCTCAAGTATGTCTGTCTATCTCCACGCAAGTGTGATAACAGATGATCAAGGAGTGCCCAATTTCATTGAAATGGGGGAGAAAATCGATTATCGTCTGTACCTGATGCTGTCTTGCGGGCCCACCGGTTTTACTGTGCAAAAACTATAGTTGGCTGGTCGGGGGTGATATAAATATCAGGTATAATCGAGTATCAGTATTAGTCTATACTTGATGCAGCAAAACCAGCAAATCCTATCATAATTTAAAAGCAACTGCGTTGGTCTCTTTGGATACTTGTATACTCATTATTATTCATAACTTCTGATTATTCATATTACTAGAAGAAAATGGCATTATTTATGGTTGCTAATAGTGTCAGAAGTGCCATGAATATAAAACAATCTCTTCGAATAATAATAGAAAATGTGTACACATGTATGCACCAACATATGTTTATGTGTGTTGGAGCTGTACGTCAGAATAACAAAGATTAATTAAATCAGACACAATTACACATTTTAATTATGAAACTGCAATTTTTTCTGTTTCAATTAATTAAAAATTGATGAATTTTTGGAATTTGTACGATTTTAATGATTGCATTCAGTGTCTTTTGCTAGCTGTTTTTCTCTAAATTTAGAAAAGAGCAAAATTGAACAGCTAAATTTAGACGGAAGGAGTGACGAAAGCAATTTATGATATATTGTTTCTGATAAATTTGTTTGGATTCTTTTCTTCTAGAACGGAGCTCTTCGAATAGTCGATAGGAAAAAGCACATCTTTAAACTTGCCCAAGGCGAATACATAGCGCCCGAAAAAATTGAAAACATTTACCTGACAAGTCAATATGTCGCACAAATATTTGTATATGGTGAGAGTCTGAAAGTAAGTAATTTTATCTTTTTTTGTGATATTTTAAATAACTAATTAACCATAGGTGCTCTGAGAAGTAAGTGCTCTGAATTTAATTCAAACAAATTTTTGAACCCAATAAATTAAATGTGTCTCCCTTTTATGCTATATGTTTATTAATGTAACGTTCATATTTATTGTTTGACAATAAATTGCAAAATCCACAACACTTTTGCGCATGCGTTAGAAGGGGTTTAATTCGACTAAATAGGGGGGATGAAAGGGGGAGATATTTGCCTTTAATAATGGAGACTCGCAGTTTCATGAGACGTAAGCATTACAGATAATTAGTAATACAGAAAAAAAAGGTACTAATGCACAATAAAATATTTCAGACTAATTTTTATTTAATGTTAGTGGCATGAACATTAAACTATGAGAATAAAAAAATCTAGTCTTAAAATTTGGTAATTATTTTTTCACCAAACAGTGATGATCTTTTTTCTATTAAAATGATGTTTTTTTTATATATTATGAAATTTTTTCGGCAGTATTTTAATTCCTGTTTTCTGCTTCTTGATCACAGTATTTAATGATATTATGTAAAATTTTCTTCGCAACATTTCTGAAAGCTTTTCTTTAATCACTTTTGGCCAATACGAAATTTTGAGTTAAAATAAAATGCGGTCAGAAATAACACAACACTTAAAATTTGGTAATTATTTTTTCACAAAACAGTAATGATCTTTTTTCAACTAAAATGATGTTTTTTTTATATATTATGAAATTTTTTCGGCAGTATTTTAATTTCTGTTTTCTGCTTCTTGATCTCAGTATTTAATGACATTATGTAAAATTTTCTTCGTACCATTCCTGAAAGCTTTTTTTTAATCACTTTTGGATACCCATGACAATACGAAATTTTAAGTTAAAATAAAATGCGGTCAGAAATAACACAACGCTTAAAATTTGTGAATTATTTTTTCACAAAATTATAATGATCTTTTTTCTATTAAAACGCTTCTTTTTTGTATATTATGAAATGTTTCCGGGAGCATTTTAATTCCTGTTTTCTGCTTCTTGATCACAGTATTTAATGATATTATGTAAAATTTTCTTCGCACCATTCCAGAAAGCTTTTTTTTAATCACTTTTGGCTACCCAAGCCAATACGAAATTTTGAGTTAAAATAAAATGCGGTCAGATATAACACAACACTTACATACAAGTAAAAAAAAAATATCGAAAAAGTGTCTAACGGGGGAAATCTCAAAGTCAAAGGTGAATACCGGAAATGTTCGTTCTGCCTCCCACCCATTAATGAGATAGAATCATCAAAATCTCGTCGATGGAATCATTTCAGAATTCGTTGATGAACAATAAAGCAGAGTTCGTATTAGATGATTACGTGGATAAAAATAAGGCATGCTTTCGGAATTTCGATAAATTATTTAAATCTTCATTCTCAAAAGATGTTCTTACTACATTTTAAGCTTCTTTGACAGATATTAGAGAATGAAACAGCTGGTTTTTATCCTTTTTCCACCCGGCACTCACTGGTAGAGAAATGGAATCTCTAATGCAAAACTATTTAACGATCGCAGTCATAATTTTTTTACACTTAAAGGTGTTTAAACCGAATTACCATAATCCTCATTTATTCATTTGGGAAAAGGATACAATTCGTAAAGGAAAACAAAGTCGATTCTGTTTCATCATTTAATGGATGGAAAGCATTTCTTTAATATATTTTATATTAATTATATTATATTAATAATATAATATATATAATATTACACCTATCCCCCGATTTACACTGAAGATAGGTTCCTTAGAAAACCGTGTAAATCGAAATCGTTGATTCTTATACGTAAAACCGTGTAAATCGAAAACAAACTAAAATGTGCATAATTCAGTCATTTATTTCAACGTAAAATAAAACTAAATATATCTTAAAAACATAAAAATAACTGTCTATTTATAAAATAACAAAAATATAAGGTATATTTATGTAATTCATTTTACATATAGAAACGAGAAATATAAATTAAAAAATTTAATCAGAAATTTAGTTACTGTTATCACTTTCGTAGACTCTCAAACTTTTATTCCTGATTGGTATGATATCACTTTCATCACTCGATAGTGGTTGATGCGATTCAAGTTCGATGCTACATGAATTAGATGCTAGATGAATTCCGGGTCGGTGCAAATTTAAAAACCGTGTAAAAGTGAAATCGTGTAAACCGAGTGCCGTGTAAATCGGGGGATAGGTGTATATTATAATATTATATTAATTCTTTCTCAGGTGGTAGAAAGAGCAAAATAGAAGTAAAATTACTTACAATAAGCATGTTGAAAAATTAAAAATTTTTATTATAAATTTTTATAATCTTTAATATTTTATAATGAGGCATACAGTTTTAATTACGTAATCACTTATGGTATCAAAAATATAATCACGTGTCTATTGCAACTGGAAAATGTGGGCCTGTGTAGGAGGAAATATTTTATTAAGAGCTTATAGAGATTTTCAACTTTGGGGTTGACATTATCAAACATAAGTGAAAAGATATTCCAATGATTTTATTTAATTACATCTATTCACAACAAATATTATAGTTTTTGGATATCTAAAACGTTTTTGCTTTCTGTATATATATTCATTTGCTCTTTTAAGACTTTGAAGTCACTTTTGAGCTAACAGAATGGGGTTTTTTGCTGGTTTAATTTCATTAATTAATGTTTCATGATTATTTAATTTTTTTTATTTATTTGAGAAACCAAAGGTTGGAAATCACAACTTTAGAAAAAAAAAATCTCTTTTAATTGATTAAAAGACAATAGACAGTAGAAAATAAAATGAACAGCACACTGGGAAAAATCATTCTGTAATATAGTAGCAATTTAAAAAAGAATTTTAAGCAAAAATTCAGTAATAAATTGTTCAGTTATAATTTATCATTTGATACTCTGTCACTCTATTCACAAGTCCGTAAGAAAACATTTGCTAATTTTCATGTTTTTCATGTAATGTTTGGATAGCTAGGATTTGATTTTTCCTATCAATAATGAACAATTATTTTCCGCTAAAAATTTTTTTAATTAAACGTTAATTTTTTTCATTCGAAAATTTTAAGATTAAATTGCATTACTTACTACTTATATCCGGTAACATATAATGTTGCAAAATATAATTATATTTTCTCGGTCCATATTTTTTTTTCAAATAATATCTTGCTGAAGCTAATGACTTTTGATTTCTCTACCATAAAAAAAGGAAAATATAAGAATAGGAACTTGCTAAGAACATAAATGTGGAGTACCTATAAATCTCATTAGATCTCAAGCATCCTTTTGACAGAAATTAAATCAGACCATTCTCTCTCTACCAGAATCTAATTAAGAGTTGCAGCCTAAGTGAAAACCTCAATGCATCGAGCGTTTATAACACGTGTAGAAAGCCAATTATATTTTCCTTGTCTAGCTAAGAGACAGAGAAAGAATAATTTCATTTCGACATTTGAATAGATATAAATATATCTAGAAACAGAGGAGAAAAGAGTGTCTCACTTTCCCTTGTTGGGAAACGTTGTCAGAATGAACAATATCATTGCATTTCCTTCCTATTTTGCAAGCTTATTTCTGAATATTCAGAAGTTTTCGTTGCTTTCTTTACAAATCACATGCAGGACAAAAGCGCATCATTAAGAGAATCACAGCCATTAATTTATCTCGTATTTATTACAGTAGAATTCGAAGCATAATATAATAAAATAGAGCTTTCAGACAAATTTATTTCTCTATTTTTAATTTCTTTTGTTGTACCTTTTATGTAATCACATATTCATATGCATATGAACATTAGTTTATCAATAATACATACTTATAGGGATATATATTATTGATGAAATCCTTTTAAATTTTTTAAGCTCAAAGCGACAACTCCTATAGCTAGAAAAGTCACGTGAAAGTGAGTATCATGAATTAATTAAGATGAACTACAGCGCGTATAGCGGCAAAGTAATAAAGTTATAAAAAATAACTAAAAAATGATGGGTTATAGAGAGGTCCCAAAGTTTTTTCCTGATTATAATAAATTTTATTAAAGAAAATCATTAAATATAATATTACTAGCTGGTACCCGGCGCGTTGCTGCCGAAGAAATAATTTCGGAAATGTCGTTTGAAATTTAAAATAACTGTCTATTTTAATTATTAATGATAGAAAGAATGATATTTATTTTCGTATCGAAAATGAATACATTTATTGTTATTGAATGATATACAGTGTTATATTTTTTAACTTTATTATTCAAGAAAATAGACAATATTTTTTCTTTGTTTACCCATCTTCAGCAGAAACAAAAAAATTTATCGACTGTCCGACTCGAAAGCATCCGGCATACAAGTTATGTGAAAAACATGGATTTTTTAGGTTCAGTCAGCACACCTGAAGTGATTGATCTTGAGCCTTGTTGACGGTCATCGAAAATGCGTCTAATAGGGAGCTGCAGTCTTTTGAAATCAGAAGGAATGTTTGGGGGAATAATGGGAATGCGTGGAGTGGAAATCTCTTTAAAATCATCATATAAAATCATCTTTGATATCATAACATCATATAAATCATCTTTTGTGATATAGAAAGTAAATAACGTGTAAATGTTTTTCAAAATCGAGATGCTGCAAAAAATTCCGTTCAATGGAAGTTTATAAAATGGAGACTTTACTGTATTTTCACCGTGTTTTTTCAATCCATTTTAGTTAATAACTGAATCATTATAATTTCTTATTTGTTTTTCTAGGCATGTTTGGTTGGTATCATCGTACCAGAAGAGAGGGCGATCAGAAATTGGTGTAAATTGAATGAAATCGAAGGAAGCTGGAAAGAAATATGCCAAAATGAAGTAATCATTTTTATGTAAAACTTTATATTTTAATGAACTAAATTACAATCTCTACGTTGAAAAAATATGTGACAAACGCTGTCCTAAATATACTTTTGAATTTCGGTTCTTCATGGATATAGGAGAGATTTAAGAAACATTTACTCTTGAATTCAGTTTTTAAATAAAAACCATATGGTCATGCATCACCAGTTTTCGATAATATCAGCAGAAACGTTTCGTTAATATGAAGGCCCCTGTAACTGAAGAGCTGACAAAAAATATTCCAGATTTGTCCAGTTGTAAATACTTTTTTTCAATCCGTGGATGCCCTATTTGTTTTACATATAAATCTTTTAGACAAGCCTGTTTTTCTCCTTTCAAGCCCATTTTTCCTGTTCACATGCCGGAAAGGGCAAAGAAGAAAGATTTTGTTTGCAGCTGTATTAACAAGGATTTACCATAGATATAAGAAGAAATAGTTATGCATCTAGGTCAGAATCATAGCTTAGTAATCTCTCAAAGTGAGAAAGGGAGTTATACAAATAATTGAAATAAAAAAGGAATGAAATAAAGTTTAGAGACTTTATTTATGACTTTTGTTTAAGCATAGAATATTTTAAAGTTACCACTATAATTATTCATCAATTCATTTTTCTCTTGTATGCAATGTAAAAGATCATAAGTTAAAAAAACTGAACCCAGAATTCAATTATCTCTTTTATCTAAGAATTTACTTTATTGTATGAAACTTTTTGCTAAAGAAACATCTTAATATTCCGTATACATTTTCAAATCATGATCTAAATATAAAATTCATTAAATTATGAATATTTGAGATATTTTGAAATTCATATTAATTTATTTATAGGCAGTTAAAAAGATGATCCTTACGGACATAACAGAATTAGGTAAAAAGGCCGGATTAAAGTCTTTTGAGCAGGTAAGACAATTTTTTCTTTCTAAAAATTAATTTTTTGGAAAATTAGAATTCGTTTAACTTATTATCACACACACACACACACACACACACACACACACACATATATATATATATATATATATATATATATATATATATATATATATGCCCATTTAGGTCCTTGTCTAGGATAACTGATTAAAGAAAAGTAGAAGCTTTTAAATAAAAAAATATTTACAATAAATGAAATTAAAAAAGACATTAACAATTAGGACAGGACATGCGATTTACATTTGAGGAAAAAGTTGAATATTTAGGTGACGCCAAGGTTGAATCCTAACTAAATGCTCCATGGGATAAAACTATGTGCTACTGTAGCGTATTAAATATTCATGATACCGAAACGGACCCTACATCTCTCTGTGTCTCTCGAGAGAATGCTCGCAGTTCCCTTTTTCTAAAATGTGATGTCATATAACTTAAATTTTGAATCCATAATGCCGTCTGTTACAATGAGATAAAACTAAATGTGGAATGGTAATGAATACCAGGCTCTACACATACGCACAAACATAAGTTACACTCCCTCTCTATCTGTGTATAAATATATGTTGAAATATATCGGACGATCCAAAAGTGAAGAAGAGCTTAAAAAATTAATAACAAAACGAATAAAAATAAAAGGATATGGTTTGCATTAAAAGGATGGAAAAGAATTCGGGTTTTGTGTGGCAACGAAACAAAAATAGCCCTATTGACGACCAATAGATGGAGCTGTAGGATTCTGATGTAGGGTTATACTAAGCACCAAACGATATAAAAAGCAACAACTGCAGCAGGTAGTTGTCGAATTACCACCTCCTCAATACTCTATCCCAGTTCATGTCGAAATACCAAACGCCATAGCTTTTACAGTCACTTTCAATAAGGGGATAGTCCTATTCCAAGGACGGGAGCCTTGGAACCTGTCATCGCAGTCGCAGGTAGTTGTCGAAACTTATTTGCATCGAAATGCTGCCCAGAGTTGAGAAAGCCCTCTTAGTTAAACTGTATTATAAGAATGCGGAAAGTGCCACAGCGGCATTGCGAGCATATCGTTACATGAAGGGTATGCGAGATAGCAAAGGACTAATAACGTCTTCTGCATTGAACAAAATGATGAAGAAAGTTGTAGTTACTGGTTCTTTGGCGTCACGTCCAAGAAGTGGACGTCCCTCTCATCAGCCGCTGCTGTTGCCACATCAGTGGAGCAGACAGTGATCCATTCGAAGGTTTCTGCTCATGAGGAGTGCAGTGCTGGAGAAGTTTCGAGGCAGACAGGAATGTTGTACGAAAAGAACTTGAGAGCATTGCGAATAACTCTGAAACGGCATCCTTACAAGTCGCTACATAACCAAGAACTGAAACCTTCTGAATTCGACTCACGCCAAGACTTTGCGAATTTGGTATTCAATAAGATGGAAAAACAGAACGGCTGGTTTCACACTGGGCTTTGAACAGATGAAGCGCATTTCACACTCTTTGGTTCTGTTAACACCCACAATTTTCCAGTGTGGACCTTAGAAAATCCATATGCATTTGTCGAGAAACCCTTGCAACAGCCTAAAATCACAGTCTGATCACTTCACTGCAGGTTTCATAATTGATCTATTTCTTTTTCGAGAAAGTCACACAAACGGGTTTCAAAACAGTTTCTGTCACTGGTCAGTGATAAGCAGCACTGTTACAGAACAACATATTCCTGAACTGCAAGCGCAACAGGCACTCCATACAGACATTTTTATGCAAAATGGAGCACCACCTCATATTTCTCTGCTTGTGCAACACTTGCCAGGCTAACATTTGGGGATGATCGCACTATCAGTCGATACTTTAATCACGCAGGTCTCCAAGATTTCCGTATCTAACACCCTGTGATTTTTGGTTGTGGGGATTCTTGAAGTCGAAAGTGTACCGCGAACAACTAGAAGCACTGAAAGATGCCATTCGCCAAAATTTGTTTGCCATAACGCAAGAAATCCTACCACATGCTATGAACGGTGTGGTGACCCGTCTTACAGCTGTTCTCCTGAATGATGGACAGCACATTGAACATTTATCTAATTAACCGTAATTAAGCTGGCTTGAAAGTTGTCAAAATTTTTTCATTTTTAAAACAACTTTTGGCGAAATAAAAACTATAGCGCCATCTATTGGTATCGACTTTTGGATCATATATATATATATATATATATATATATATATATATATATATATATATATATATATGTGTGTGTGTGTGTGTGTGTGTGTGTGTGTGTGTGTGAGGGGGGGTCACTTTCTGTTCATTCACGGATATTTATTACATACTGTTTCTATTTAGAGATAGGCACAGTCTATAATGGAACGTTTTTTCATTCAAAATTTATATATTTAAGGATATAAATTTTTAAAAGCTCGTTTAAATTATTCTCTGGGTTGTATAATATTGTTATATGAATGAAATTGTGTAGTATTGTCTAGAAGGAGGTTTAAGCGATAGTTTTATGTTAAAATAGGAATAATTTTTCACGGTGAAATTCAAATACTGTTATTGACTAAAATTATATTTACAAATATTTACATCATTAGCAAAATGTTATTGTCTATTTTCTGAAAAATTTATCGTTACAAATTTTTTAAAGAATCGATTACGTTGTTGATCGTTCTCGTAATGATTTCTTACCCTTACTACAATAATCCATTTGAGCGAATTCTCGTGACTCATATAGGTTTGATGGTATTTACATAAGGCGTCCACAAATATAAATTTCCAAAATTAAAGATTACACTTTTATTATTTTTAGAATTGTATTTATAACTTATTTTTTCTCTAGATTTCTGGTAATTTCAGTACTGCTTATTAGTTTTGTTCATTTTAAGGATTCATCTTTATGGTTCGTTCTCACGTATGAAATTGAACTTTTGGATTGTTTTTTTATTTCATTCTTCAAAATTTCCAAATGAAAATTCTTTTTAACCGTACATGTTTGGAAAAGTATTCTGACAGGAATTAAGAATAGGTTATGTTTTAAAATCAAAGGAATCATTTCATGCTCGAATTATTTCCGTTTTTACAATGTTTAATGTATTTTAATTATTCTGCTTCTTTGAATATTGCTTTTCATTTTAACTTTTTACATATTTCTTATTGTAAAATATGATCCTGATGAATCTAAATTCTATTATATAAAAGAAAATATACGAAACTTTGTTGTGCAACAAATAGCAACAAAAAAATCACAACTTCCTTATTTATTTACTTTTGGGGGTGTTTTTAGCTTATAAAAGGTATCTACAGGATATTGCTTCAAATTTCTAAAGGATGTAAATTAAATTTATTGTAGGATATGATTTGTTTTGTTTATTTTTATTTGTGTTCACCGATAAAGTGATCGCTAAAATACATTTTAAAAGTAATTTATAAAATTGCTAAAGAAAGTGAATTAAAATTTATAGAAGCACGTATTTCGAATTACTTTAAATTCTAAATACAAAACATCATAATCATGTTCTACTGTAAACAAACAATTTACTATAATCACGAAAAGTATCATAACTCGTCTTGAAAACGCACGGCATACACGTGAACGACAGCTTGTTGACAGCTTTCCTTTTTACACTTGGTCCAAAATAGACAGCATTCTGACGCACTTCACGCAGAAAGATACGGTGGAGAAGATGGGGGAGGAGGAGGCAAAACTGATCAGCTTGAGCGAAACCATGAACCATTTTCATATCTTTCATTACTTTCTCTACGGTATTCGGGATTTCGGAGAAGGAATATAAAATAATAGGGAGTCTACACTTTTATTAATGCATATGAATACAACTATATGTTAATTGATAAACATTAATTGTCGATCAAAGAAGGATCGATAATTTTTTAAGATGTGTAACTCTGACTGTCAACAGCTCTTAAATGCTTGATATCAAATAACCATGACATACAGAGCATAAAGATCTTTTAAATCTTCAGATTATGTCTTTGGTCTTTTCAGTATATGTGTGGTGCTGACATATCTAGTTTTTATAGTTAAAATTCCAGAGTAGGAACGATGAATTTCCATCCCAGTGTGAAATAATCGATGACAACAAACCAGAAAGTTGAAAATTTATCGATTTTAGTTGAAGAAAACGTAGAAAATTCAGAAATTCGTGCCATTATTTGGGTCCCATATCTTAAAATTTTAATTGAATATTTTAAAGAAAGAAAACTACACCTGATAATGCTGTAACTGTTAAAACTAGATTCATAATTCTTGATTATGCATTTTAATCCTGCTTGTTTCAGATATGCTGCGCACTTGAATTTGAATTGTATTCCAAAGATTGCGATAACCAAATAAATACGATAAATTAAGTGGGTAAAGTGGTAAAGTAAAGAAGTTCCTAGGCTATGTCTCTCCTCCCCTCCCAAAAAAAAACTTTATTTAGGAAGCTTTGATCCCAGGAGATTAGAAACAATCCATATATTATTGACAAAATTAAAATACCATTGGAGAAGAATAATCCGTCCGCTCTAGATACAGAATCTCACTATGCAATCAAATTCTGACTGTGCCAGATATGCAATATCCCAATGACTTAACGGACTGCGCCAGACATACAATATCCCAAATGGTGATTAGATCAACATCAAACTGAGATGAAACTTTAAATTCATGTGCTACTAGAGAATGCAAGAATTTCACTATATCGATTGAACCTGAGTAGATTCTGTCTTCAAATAGATTGATAATTTGGTTAGTAAGATTAATCCAATTCAAATTTATATTTTTCTCAAACTGAGTATAAAACATGATATTGGAAGTCTTGCCTAGGGACAATCTGTCTTTGTGACATTTTATTCTGATTACTCTTTGTAACATTTCAATGTGACGCAGTTTAAGTTATCACCGACAATTGGGTATCAAGGGAGGGTGAGTTAGGTCCCGCCAAATACATATGTAGAAAAAAGGAGTGGAGGAATACCCCCTGAAAAACATGATCTTTACTGGCATAATCTGAAGTATAAATAATAAAAAAAGAGTTCCACTATAAGCCTTATATGCCGAACAAAAATTGCTTGTACATCAAAAATCTTTCGATGACATGCCCAGTACATAAATAAATTTCCTATGGTATTAAATTTTGATTGCACATTCAGTATTTTTCATTAGTCAAGCTCATTAAAATATTTTTCAAAACTTGTTATTTTCATAAAACTGCTTCTATAATTATAAAATTTGTTAACTCATGGTAAAGAAAGATACATAGCTTATTTAGAGAAGTGGGAAGCTTTTGGACTATGATAAATTACAACGAATAAAGCAAATTGTGAAAAAGAAGATTTTCTGCGAAAGAGTTTCATAAAGTTTTAGTTGAAGCAAATTTCTTTTTATTTTCATTATACTAGAACAACATTATTATAAATTTTGTAATAGCACTACAGTATTATATCTTTTTTTATAAAGGAAAATCATCTTTCGAATAAGATGTTGTAAAACAGAGCGATAAATTTCTGATGACTTTTCCCTTTATTGTTTAAGTTTTTTTTAACAAGAAATTGATTATACTATTTTTATTGATTAATTAAAAATACTGTTAACCAAAAATGTCTATAGCGCATGCTTTTAGAAAATAATTAACTTTAAGTAAAAAAAAAGTTGTAAAAATTTTAGCTTTTTTTTAATCTTGATAATCTTTATTAAAAACTATAAATATCTTCACGCTCACACATTTTTTTTTCTTCTTTTATTAGATAAAGGATCTCTATCTCCATCCTGAACTTTTTACCATAGAAAATGGTCTTCTCACACCCACGCTGAAGACTAAAAGACCTGACTGTAAAAAAGTTTTCATGCCACAGATTGATGCCATGTACAAAAATTTAGATTGAACTCTTTCGAAAGCTTAAGGAATAAGTTGTGAAAAACACTATAGATTTTTGATTAACTTTTTTTCAGTACAATAAATGAACATGACATTGAGTGTATATACAAACAGAATTTGACTTAATTTATGGATATCTCCACTGAAAATATGCCTAGCGATAAGCATTTCTCTAAGACGTATTATGCTAATAAAATGATTTGTTTTATAATCGGAATGAATATTTTTTTCACAAACTTGCTTAGCAATCATTAATGTTCTTACGTTTCACATTCATATGATTAAGTTTTAATAGTAATCACTCACCAAAATTTTACTTTGGATGAATCTGACCGTATATTTTTAATATTTTTTAATCTGCATAAATATTTGACACCTTCAATGTCTTTTCTACAGAAAAAGGGGTTAAACATTTTTAGTGGTTCTCTATTACTTTAAAACATTGTACGGTATCTCCACAATGATATTCAATATTCTAAATATCGGATAATATCGTGAGGGCATCGGAACAATACATCTTTTGTGTACAGCCGATAATTCTGCCACTACTGAGCGAAGCAGTAAGCAATGAAAATATTTATAAATTGGTCGAATGCAAGAAATGGGTATTAAAGTAAATAATTTGACATCATTTTTGCATATTAGTTTCTAAATGCACTTAATGGCCTTGATTGTATAATTCTTTACTATTTATCTAGTTACTACTCTATCATCTATCTATACTATTTACATATATCTACTATCTTTGACAGCAATAATGCTACCATTTTTAAGTTTTTTTCTGAGAAATTATGTCGTTTTTCAGAAAACTGAAAATTTCTTGCAGAAAATGTTCTTGTGTTAAAGGCAAAAGATTTTAACATGGTGCCAATTATGGTGTGAAAGTTGGCGAAATATGGCGAGAAATTCATCAAATTTCACTATCATTTCAAAATCACTACAATATATGAATCATAATAAATGAAACATGATTTAGAATCCAAACAACAGTATCCATAGTTTTTTGAAATATGACCATATCTTTCTATGGTGTGACAAGGTCAGAGACGTAGCGAAAAGAGAGAGGAAGGGGAATATAACGCTCCTAACACTGTTCTTAGGAAGGATAAATCATTAGTGTATTTATTCTACTTTCTAAAATCTAAAATGATGTACTGGAAAAATAGTAGCAATCTCTGGGTGTCCTTGTCTGGGTTTATCCTTAAAAATATAAATTGCTAATCAAGACTGAGAAAGGGGGCGCCATATTGTGTTTCTTGTGCTGCTTAACCTACTAATCATAAGATTGAGACTCACGATTACCCATCGAAAATTGTGAGGCAAGTACACATCCAATGAACCGACTGCTCACATTTGTACGCCATGGCAGCCTAATAAATAGCATGCCGGCTCTACTGTGCTCTTCATCTAACCAGGATGCAATTATTTTTATTCCAAGATGGTTTCATGTAGATACCAAATGTGTTATTGATATCACAAAACTTAAATAAATCCTATAGTAATGTCTGATAATTGGAATTGTTCCTTTGTTTCAGTCATTGAAATAGAATTTGAAATAAAAAAGCATGGATGTATTTTTTTGCCATGTTTTTACCACCTTTGTGAATCACGTGGAATTATGAATATGTTTGCATGATTTTTCTGAGAATAAAAGGAAAAATAAAACGGAAATGAAAACAGAAATTATAAAGAAAAGGTGTTTAGAAATTTCTTGGTTTTTTTTCCTTCTATAAAAAGGTAATATTTCTATTGAATTAGTTCATGATCATACTTACATATAAATTACTCACTTAAACAGCCTAATATTATAAGAACATAAAGGCACCAAGAAGGTGACTTCTAAATCAGATTCTAAATGCATGTCGCAGGGCATATAATACAAGAACACTTTAATAAGACAATTAAAAAAAAGCCCAATTTAATATAAAAGCGATTTCAAAAAAATAGAGAAACTTATTGCCGAATTAGATTACATTATTTGCATCAGTTTGATGAGGATAGATTTTTATCAACGAATAAAAATGGATGCAGAATACTAAAATGTGTGGAACTCATGCAGTTACAATTTTTTACGTAATGTCCCTTCTTATTGAGAACACAGGAAAAAAACTGCCCGCCACACTTGGATTTAAGATCCAAATATGTGCGAATAATATAGAACGTCTCCAGCTATTTTAATCATGCAAGGTGCAATTCAAAAGCAGCATATATATCCTCTAAAGATAAAATATTGAAATAGTAAGTCGTTTATCTGCCGGAACAGTTTTAAAGCTATAATTTAAAAATATTTTTATAAAATTTTGAATATTTGTCGAACATATATAATTGAATAAATATAATTATTTTTTCCATTTTAAGATAGTTTCTTTGTCATTTATTATATTAATTTTTCAAACTTCATTTTTAAAAATAATTTCTTGCATAAGAAGTTCACATAGAGAAAATACTGTAATCATGAAAAAAATTCGAACACAAGATTTTGAACAAATTGCTATTTTCAAACTTCCCAAAGTCCGAAAAACATATTTTTGAAATTATACCTGTCTGTAAACATATTAACTAGATGGTGAAAGATGGTGGCTAGAGCTAGATTTTGAAATTATATATATGTTCTTTATACAAAAGTTATAGATTTTTATCAAATTTTGGAAGAAATTAATTTGCAAGAAGTTTGTCTGTCCAATGCTATGCATAATTCAACACGATAACAACAAATCATAAAGAGTTGGATTGATAAAATTTAGAACACAGATTTAGCATCTTTAATGTCTGTATCAAGTTTGAAGCCGAAGCCGTCAAGAAGTTGATCATTTGTATTTCTGAATGGATGCAACGGATTATTTAAAAAATGTAAAAGATTAGGCATACGAAATTTGATTCTCCGTTTTAGAACTAAAATTATAAATTCGTTCAACATTTTAAACGAAATTTGAAAGGGGATTTGCCGTCTATGTATTTATACTTTCAGAAACATATAAACGGGATCATTCAAAAACGCAAAGACTTAAGTAAATGAAATTTGGATTTCGATCTACTATTAGAGTTCTATATCAAATTCTGGTTTTAATTAATTGGAAAAAAGTGTTAAATATATATTCGAGTTTCTGGTATTGTGTACCCACCGTATGTCAGCGAATAATAAGCAGAGATTAATCTTTTGGATTCATAACATAACCCCATTCTGTGCGCCCAGTGCCTATAACACTAAGTTATCGAACCAGTTCCTTTTGGATACAGAAAAAATAATGTATTCATTAAAAAGGCTGATATTTTATAGTTACAATTCACCAACGGTATGTATGCTGTTAGGAGACAAGGGCCGGTTTTGATTACTATATTACATGAATGAAAATAAAAATCTGAGCAATCACTGTCGTTTCCATATTCCAGAATTTTATGCGGGTGGAGGATAATACCATCATTAAATGGATGTGAAAAATTTCGGAAAGACATTATCACTAGTTTATTTAAAGATCATTGCTTAATACCATTTTTTACCTTAATAATAATCTTAATTATTTCCGTAATTAGCGCTAAAAACAACATAATTGCAAAAAAGTCATAAATATGGTTAAGGAAATTTTGAATATTTTATATAAATTTATATAAAAATGATAAGGTACCAAATATTATTATAAAATATCTAAAATATAAATAATTACCAATAACAAACATGATAAAATACAATATAATATCAAAATAAAAAAAAATACCAAAGGAAAAAATTTGGTTGCATAAAGCACTGAAAAAATTATGCCTGAGCGCACTTCAAGAATTACACTCTTATTCATAATTATACCAGAAAAACATTTCCCGAATTTTGCAGCTAGAAACAAAATAATATCAAATTGAAAGAACAAAACAACTAGAAACAATAGAAACGTGACTCACATAATCGAGGAAGAAACTCTTCTCTGAATTATTGTACTACGATGCTTCTTCTATTCTTCAAGTTTCATTCATAAGGCAATTATAAAAACAGATATTCTCTGCCATTAGAAAACAACAAAATAAATGTTCCGGAAGTGAATGACAAATTAAAATTCTTTTAGACCATAAAATCACTCGATATTAATCCGAAGGCGGAAGTGAAAAAAACAAAAAACAAAGCCACTCTTCAAATTATGTCCAATAATATATTTTAGATTATTTGAGGATATTCTATAAGCTACACGCGAAAAAAACCTTCTGTCAATTTTATTAAAAAGAAAAATTTTAATTCAGTCCTCATAGTTTTAAGGCACGTGCAACGTAAATCCATTAATATTCCCGTTACCCCAAAATAAATTTATTTATTCTAAACTATAAATTACAGCCAACATGATATTTCATCATGACGTTAGAGCATTTATGCGCTCGTCTAAACTAAATCAATTTAAGTTTAACTTTTTCCCATCTCTCACAAATTAAAGTTTTATTCAAAATTATGATGTGGAGGTGCTCGTGACCACTTTGTCACATCGCGGAACTCCGAAACATCACGACGTTGCCGTTGCCGATAGATATTTTATGCGTAAATTATAAATAACTACCAATACAGTTTGGTTATTGTTTTTAAGATCCTTTGAGCGGATCGCGTCCTTTGCTGTCGGATGTATTCAATACTTTTTATTTATTCTCTTTTCTTTTTAGCATTCTAACGTTCTATTTCCTTCTGATTTATGGCTACGAGATCAATTTGAAAAATCGAGTTGAAAGCATCTAAAGGAAAATAATTAAATATTCTTGTAAAATAATATCAATTTTAAAAATATATATTGAGTAAAAACTGTTTTTATTATCTTTGGAGCTTTAGAAGAACCTTTCGTAAACAAGAGAATTATCGTTATCTTCAACTTAGAAAAGCTACTATTTTATTTAAAATGAATCTAAGTACGTATTTGATAACTGAATGACAGTAACATATTTGTGAATTTAACTTGCTTTGTCAGATTTAATGTGTGTTTTGACATAATAAGTGTTTCGAATAACAGTTCCATTTTCTTTGTTTTAATATAGGTCCGATTTATTGCTTTATGATTATTATTTGAGATTTTAATGTTTGTAATAGTTTAATATTTTATATAGTATAATTACTTTTTATTTATTATATATACGAATACAAAAAGAAAGCATTGTAATCGTCAAACAATTCGAGGTCGAGATTTTAACGAAACTCTACATGTTATGCCTTTTTTGAACATATTTTATCGAATTATTCCTGTCTGCTTGTGAATTCCATAACTCAAAAATGATTTGAGCTAAACAGATGGAATTTGGTACATAGATTATATGTAATATTTGAAAGTATCTATCAAATTTTGGATGAAATCCAAAATAGGAAGAGTGTCTACTCGGTGGACTGAATATAACTTAACATAGCAACTACAAAACGAAGAAAGCTAGGTAGATGAAATTCTGTACATAGATTCAATAGTTAAATTCCAGATATGTAGAAAAGTTTGAACCAAATCTGTCCAAGGATTGACCATCTATAGGAGCGTTCTTTTACAAGCATGTAAAAGAGATTACGAAAAAAAAACACAAAAAAAACCCCCAAAGATTTAAATAATTAAAAAAATCGTGTAATTACAAAATTTTGGTTTCAGTAGTCGGAAACGTAGTCAAACAAGAATATTGTGAGTCAATACAATTCTTGTGCAATTGTCGCATGCCAGCCATTAAAAGCCAAAAGATCGGACGGTAAACAAGTAAAGAGTTGAATTCCGGTAAAAGAGATTTTAACTATTATTCGCCAATGCCATGCAATTAAAATGCAAGTACCGATTGTCTTTACTATATCAAGAATAGCACAATTATCATGTGTGGGACTGTGAAAAAAAAATCTGACGTGTGGTGATATTCGTAGTTTCCAAGGTCAGAAATTTTTTGGTGGTGAGTAGAGAATAAGACCTTCATTAGAAAATAAGCAAGAAAATATCAAGGCTCAACTCCCTTTCGTTTTTTAATAATTTCTGTTTTCTCTTATGTTTTTTTATCATTTCGTTATATGTTTCTAGGCTTTTCTTTTTATACATTTTTTTTTCTTTCTCCTCTTTTTATGCTTTGAAATCGTGAATTTTATGACATATTTAATAAAGAATTTTATTCATTTAAACTTATTTCATGTTTGAAAAAACCGATCGCATTTTATAATCGATTTATCCATTAATTTTTTTATATGTTACCTAATAGTTAGCTAACATATACTAGTTGATAATACACTATCTTAATGTTTTTAAAATTTATTGATTAGTTAATCGATTAATTACATTAAATTTTGATTCCACACGAAATGTGCTTCTGGTACTTCAAGCTTCTCCAGGGAGAATCATTTCAATATTTCATGAAATTTATAATAATGAATTATACGTTAAAGTCTAAAATAAAATTTTCTGGTTTTTTTTTTTTTTTTTTCGGAATTCAGTATACTCCCGAATATTTGACCTAATGTGGCAGAAGGTAGACAAGATATCAAAAAAGTCTGATAAGCCGGAGTTTTATGAACTCATTTCTTTGCCCACTAATCATTGTTATAATACGTATTTTCTCACATTTTATTCAGTACTAAGTCCATCATCTGTTTCAATGTAAGTAGAATGTGAACATGTTCTACTGATTCATAGAAGCAGTTGCCGGTTTTTGCCGTTATACCCTAGTCTAGTCGCTGTACTGCGAGTAATTTCTTCTCCATAGTTGCTACAAATTCTTTTTTTTTTTTTTTTCGTTTAACACTCATTCTGAAATCTTCACTATGGTACACTTAAAAAACATAAAGCATACTCCAAGAACAATTTATGAATACTGTACGTACTGGGTAGTTATAGTCAGAAATAGCGGTAACAGTTGAGGTCCGTTACACACTGACAGAATGTTATATAACGAGAAGAAAGCTGCTTTTTTTTTTCCTGTCACAACTTGTATGTACACGATGCCCAGGAGGATCGTAGCAGATTTCTGCTTCCAATGCCTTGGTAATGTTGCCAATACAAGCTTTGCCTTCCTCATGCAATTACCATAAAATGACATTAGATCGGACAGTACAGAAGCCGGATGCTCCAGAATGTAATGTACTAGTAAAAGATGTATATAAGAGATTATTTTTCAATAAGATTTTCCGAGGTGGCAAGAGAATCTTTTTTTCTAATTCGGATAGTTGACATTCCTTTGTTTGATTTATATTTGGGAACATAATACTATGATTTTTTTCTTGCATACAATGAATTTCAAGTAGGTCCTGTGAATCTCCGAACCTGGTTTCAAACAGAAAAACAAACACAATATTTCTTTCTCTTCCATTTACAAATCAAGAACCTTAAATAATTCTGAAATAGTAGGAAATAACATTGCAAAATATGTATTGTTGTCTATCTTTATCAGCTTTTTTCTTTTTACAACATACAATGCAAGCTGCAGAGGAATTTTATTCTTCTGTTTAATCCTTCACAAAATCTGATCGTTTTTTCGATAGAAAACATTCTAACAAGTTTTCTAAAATATTTAACTCGTCTTGAGTTTCAACTCCACTACGTATTCGTTCCCATTCTGAGATAAGAACTTCTGGAATAGTAGATAGCTTTGTGTTTTTCAGACGTCATTCCTAATGTCGCCAATGTTCTTAACTAGGTCTCTTGTTTATTATAAAGAACACGCCAGGTAAAATTTCCTCCTCTCTTTCTTCGAGTTCAAACAAGATAAAAAAATCACGAAAATAAATTTTGATCAACAGCTCATCTTTAGCCAAACACGACTGAAATTGTTCAATAGCTTTATTATAATTTGCCACAAACGTCGGAAAAATTTATATTAAATCTCTTGCCAATGAAACAACTTCTGTTGCTTGCTAAAGATACTGGAATTTATCATCTGAATTTTTTTTTTTTTTTTGAAATTTATTCCCAGAATTCAAGTTATTTCCTTATATCGTTGCTAAAACATTTAAATTCCAAATTAGGGAAATGAAGAGTTGGTTTTGATTCACTAAACACTTATCACAATTTCCATTATTTGTCGTTAAAACAGAACAACTTTCGTTTTCACACCAACTCCTTAATCGTGATAATTTCCAGTTAAATTCATATAACTGAAAAATCTTTCTTAAAATTTTCTACTTGGGACCATATTACTTTAATTTTCAATCTAATTCAAATAATCTTTCAGTTTAATCATTTAAAATATTAAACACTAGCATCATTTCAATCTTACTTACCGATTCCTTTTTCACAATGACTTCGATTTTTTTTTCCTACGATTTCGTAAATAATTCCATTTTGCATTCTCTCGTTTTAAAGAATCCATAATCCAGTCACGAAATTGTTATCTTATACCAAACTGTTAAAAAGTTTGATAATTATTAGGGAATTTAATAAGAAAACTCTTTAATTGAGAATATGTATATAAAATTTTGAGAAAATTTTGCATTCAACTACATTATAAGCGCAAACCTAAATTGGAATATTTCGTGATGAGTTGAGTTGTAAATGATATGACGCATACAGATATAATGATCAGAATAAATGAAAGACTCTTGAAAAAGCACGAAATAATCACCTATGAAAATCTCACCTTGAATACGTGGTAAAAGGAATGGGATCTGATAAAATTATCAGGTCAATATCTGTATTATTATTATTTTTACAAAATTCGAATTTGTTGGAGAAAAGATATTCATGGAAAATTTTTATTAATAGTTTTATGTAAATTAAATTTCGTGGACTGATTTTTTTTTCTAAACTTGTTATTCTATGATTTTAAAGAGCATCAAATGATCAATTTTTTAAGTGATGAAAATTAAATTTTATGTTACAAAGTTAAGAATAGAGATAAAACGTCAAATTTAACTAATATCTCTGTTTTGCTGAAAATTGATCGTTTGATACCATTTAAAATCAAGGAACAACACTTTTAGAAAAAAAAATTCGGTTCGAGTATTCTGATCGATAGAATTACTTGCACGCATTGTTCGACGATTCCATATTTTTTTTCACAAAGTTGATTAAAAAAAAAAAACCAATTGTCAGTTTAATTTTTATCTAGTTATTTCCTTCTACATTCTTAAAAAGAATTTTAAAAATTTCTCTCAAATTTTTTTAAAAAAAATAAAAACATATGTTCGCAAATGTGCATTTTTTAATTAAGTTAACATAACACATTACAGCTGATTTTATAAGTTATTTTAGTATTTAAATTTTTCTTCTAAAATTAATAACTTCTTAATTTGTACACGAAACACCGGTGTCCCAACTTGCATATAATTTTCACTATTTTTCTAATAACATATCAAGGTACAAATTTAAAAGTCTGTTTTGGATATCCAACTCATATATCTAAATCAATAAATTTGCTGTTAATTTTTTCTATATCTTGTACTTTTCACGATAATTTTACTATATTATAAGTTCAATGAAAGTTTTTCACTGGTAGTTTGACAAAACGAAATAAATTCGTTTTTCAATGGAATCCATGTATTTTTAAAGAAAGGATAAAAGATATTTCAGCATAATTTGCCATCGCTTGAATTAATGCCAAACGATTTTTCTGCTAAAGAAAAGGTTTCTCTCTTACAAAAACAGATAAGTAATATTTGAAATAGAATATTTACGAATTTCAGGAAAAGGAATACCATAGACAAAATGATTAATCCTTATAATGGATTTGTCTTGCTATTATTGAAATTTTTTCAACGTATTGCAATACAGTAAACAAGTTTTGGGATTAGATTAATTTTAATTATTTCTGTATTTATATCAAAAATTATACTTTGCATGATATTTCAATCTCGCATTTAGTGACGTAATGAGCAGAACAAACATAGCAGGGATAATTTTTAATAAAACTTCTAATATTTTACGGATTAAATATCCATCACAATTTGAAGTTTATAAAAACTACGATGTAGAAATCGTAGAAATCAAACTCCGTCTCTCTATTTGTAATGATATTTGTTTGTAGGATTTTTTTATACTGATTTTGTCCGATCATAATGAAATTTTACCAAATTTCTCTTTAAGGCAAAAAAAAAAAAAAAAAAGTCAAATTTTTAAAGTCTAGAAAAAAATTAAAATATATTAATTAAAAATTAATATATTTAAAAAATATATATTAATATCTTTTGCTGCTTTTTAGTTGCTGAGAATATCTTACAAAAAATTATTTTTGCACTATTCTACAATAAAAAAATATCTTTAATAAAAAAATTAACTATTAATACTTCAGGCAAATAAACCAATGATCAAAGATGAGATGTGAGAAATAAAATATTAATCATCAACTAAATTGATGATAAATAAAATATTAATCATCAACTAACTGTTTATAATGTATGTAGTAGAAAATTAGAAGGCAGATTTTCAAATTCTTCTTTGTCCAGGAATATTTCAAATAACATTTAAAATATTAATATATTATAATAACATTCCACGAGCTAAGTAATTTGTTTATTATATCCAGGCTTCATTTACTAGAAGGTGGGAATCGAACAATTTGCTATTGAAAAATTAACCAATCGGCGATTTTTATTATCATGATTTTCTTTAATTGGGGGAAACTTTTAATACTTTATTAATCATTTAATAGGAAGAAAACTGAGCAATTTACTGTGAAAAATTGACCAATCGTTCAGCTTTATTTCCTTTGGAAATGCATACACAGCAGAAGAACAGGAATATAACGTAAGCCAAAACATTATGATATAATATTATCAGCTAATTTCGATTGGTTATTCAGTGGTTTATTTCAAAGAGAATACAAAATCTACGTATTAAAGATACTGCGATTTTCTAAGTACGACTGTTGCAATTTACCTACGTGCAGTCCTTAAGAAGACGAAATAACAGGTGGGTGAAGGTCAAACTTGGGGGCCCGGGTCACAATACAAAATTTTACGAAAGAATGGAAGGCGTGACCTTTCACCCCTTTTCTTAGAAAAGAAGGATTTTGAGGCGCCGACAGCTGTGGTTCCGAGATGAACTGGTTCTGATAAGAATGGATTTGCTACTGTTTCTAGCAACTCAACCTGAACAATTTAAAAAGCAGCACTATATAGCTTTTTGATAAGTTTTGTGTTTGGAAATTTGCTGGAATAAGTGAGGATTTCAGTAAGTGAGTGAATAAGTCTACTTGAGGATTTGAATATTAGTTTAATTTTTCTAACGGAAAAGGTTTTTATTTATTATTATATAAAAAGTTCATAAGCTTTGTACCGAGTTGAATTAATACATTTTACCTGTGAATTAGTAAATCTACATTTGTTTGACTTCCAGGAGAATTTTCCATATTTTGATCTAGTAAGTTTATCGTTTTTTTTTTCATGTAATAATCGGACTGTTTAAATGCAATATGCTATTGGACTTCAGAAAGATTTTATTTTTTATATATAAAGATTTTCCTCCGATTTCTTTAACGTTTGATAGATAAATAAGGTGACCAATTTTTGCAGAGTCAGCAAAAATCGTCGTATCGAAACCCTTCTGCCAATCTTTGTGTGTGTGTGTGTGTGTGTGTGTGTGTGTGTGTGTGTGTGTGTGTGTGTGTGTGTGTGCATATGATGGTTCCAAAGTTTTGAAAATTTGAAGCTTTAACAGCATTTTAGAGAATTTTGATGTTTGAAATCCTTTTTTTCAAACATTCAAAAATAAAAATACTGATATTTTAATTTTTATCATTCATATTTTGGTTAAGGAATTAAAACTTAAGTGGATTTATGGAGAAAATAAGAAAATGACTGAATTACCTTCAGAGGCAATATTTCCTTTAAAAAGTGTCCTTCAAAATTTGAAATTCAAAAATAAAAAGCAAAATTTTTAAAAATAAATTTAATGAAGGTATGTGAAGCAAATGCTAAGTGTTTTTCAATTTTTTTTTTTTTTTGAATTATTAGAGTCATTATTATTTTAGTTTCAAATAAAGGTAGCCGTCCTATCCTATCTTATTTTTTTTAACACACGAAATATATATATATATATATATATATATATATATATATATATTGTACTTGTAACTTTTGAGATCTATTTTGTAGAAATATAAATTGCTTTCTAGAAAAATTTTTTGTCATGAAAACGCAATTTCAAATTCAGTGTAAATGGCTTCGTCCGGTTTACAGGATCACAGTAAAAATCAATTTATTTAAAATTCTCATTCAATTCGAAATACGAAAAAGAGAGTAAACAAGAATAAAATAATATGCTTTTTAATAGCTAAATAAAAAATTAGAATTTATTTTTAATATTTGTAATATCTTTAATGAATAATGCATCTTTACTAATAATAAAGATAAATATATGCAGTGGCGGATTTCCGCACAGGCGGTGGAGGCGGTCGCCTCGTGTCTCGAGGTGTATAGGGGCCTCAAAAATCTACTTAGATGTGTATCTTACAACTAAACCGAAAGTTAGTTTAATTATACAAATCTCCCTATTGGCATGACTCACAGAATTTCGTCTTTTACTTTTTCCTGAAAGAAAAAAGTGTACATTCATCGATAAAAGTGTTGATGAAAAAGTCGAGTGTTAAATAAAATTCTTGCGAATCAAAATGCTGTGTCTGCAAATTCTTTTCTTTAAACTTTATAAATTCAGAATAATTCAGAATTTTATAATTCAGAACTTTCTCATCACTCTCTCTTTACTATTCGCACATTGTAGCATATTTACCAAAGTTTGTATTAAAAAACCTGATATTAAAATCGAATTATTTCCTCAAAATCATGAAAAATGAAAATTGCTAAAGAATTCAATGAGAGATTATATGTACAAAGTAAAGTACAAGATTCATTGGGGTTGGATGAATACAAATAATAATTTAGTGTAAAAATGGGTGGATAAAAGGCAGAATATCTGTAAAAATTAAAAATAAAAGCTAAAAATGTATTAAGAATTGCCTTTCAATACATAACCGTATCACAAAATAACTATTAAGGTATCTAACTACGTCCCAATTTTTTTTTTTTTTTTTGAAAAATTGGATTTTTTAAAAATTATTTAAAGCTATGGTTTTTAGATGCATTGTCAATTATAACACAAAATGCTATAAATATAACAAAGTTATTTGTAAATATAATATAACTGGAATTATTCGATAAAATTTGTAAATTTTAATGAAATTTAACCAAAACGGTTAACACTCTACAAATAATATTGTAATACAATATTATTTTTCTTTGCACACTAGCTATCGAATATAATGTTGAATGAAATGAACCAAAATTTGAGAAAAATTCGAGATGCAAAGAAGTTATGGGTAAAAAAAATATACGTATATATGCATTTTTTTCATAAATTCACAGCTAAATTTTTCTAAACACACCTAAAAATGAAAAAGTATTTCACCAACACTAAAACTTTTGGATTCATTTCACTGTCCATATTTTTTAAAGTACATGCTTAAATTTTTATGTAAATACCTCTATTAGTTTTTGAAATAATTATGTTAAAGGTGGAGAATTTTTATTAAAATTTAAATTTTAAGAAAATTCGTTCAAGAAAAAATTTAGCTCAAAAATATATCACTCTGAATGATAAGTAAGACTTTTCTTTTCCTAAAAAAGATAAACTGTTTTGGAAAGAGGAAAGTCTAAACTACAAGAAATAACAATTTTAAAAAATTCGTCAACGTGGTTGATAACCAGTGTTTTTAACGTAGTCGGATACCTTAAGATAAAGTTAAAACTAGATGAAGTTTATCTTACCACTTTTTTTCAACCATAGAGTTTACCGCTGAGGCGCCTTCATCGCCTGTGGCCTAGTATTATCAAAAACCGCCACTGAATATGTGAGTGCTCATGTTTGAAAAAGTGTCAATAGCGCTCTAGCCAGAATGTTTGTTCTGGAGCTACTAAACTTAGGACATGTATAGTTTAAGGTATGGACATTTACAACTCACAACAATTTTTTGAAAAAAAACTAAGTGAAATTTTAGCATTTTTTCGCAATAGCTTCCTTTTATATTGCATCACTAAAATTGTTTTTATATCATCTGAACATTTAAACAATGATCAATTCAATTACACCACTTTTTTAACCGTTTAAGTTTATCTATTTTTAATTATTTTTCAATAAAAGTGTAAGCGTATTTCTGAACAATATAGCACATTGTTGTTTGAATGAATTTCGTTGAAAAGTTGATGGAACCTACAAATTGAGTCGTAAATCCTTACACCTAATTTCATTCGTCTATCACAAAACTTTTTTAGTTATCAGGGCACAGATTGACACCTATGAAAAGGAATTTTTCGAACTCAGAGAGGTATGAGTTGTTGGAATTCGTCAAAATTATACATTCAATTTTTTTATGAATATTTTTTTTTCTTTTTATATTTCTTATAAAGAAAGTAAAAGCACAACAAGCACAAAAAATCTGAGATGAGATTTTTGTGGTAATAATTAATGTTCGATGTCAATATTTAGACCCTATAAGACTATAAGAAGTCCAAAATACAAACTTAGTTTTCTTCGTTCCATAGATAATCTAAACGAGCTGAATTGCATAAATATAATAAAAAAATTGAGAGGAAAATTGAATTCTGGTGCATTCTTTCATACCCCTTTCAAAACGAATCTATATTTAATATCGAAAGACGCATCTTATCTATAAAACGCGATCTGGAAGTAATATGAAAGCGTCTACCAAATGTTCTATTAGTCCTAAGATAAGGATTATTTAGAAATTGTTAAATCTCAGAATATGTGTCAATAATAAAAGTACTCATGAAAAATGTTGGATCATTCTGATTAATAGGAGAATCACACCACGGAAATCCAACAGAAGTCTGTTAATGTATTTGCCAGCTCTTAGATCATTCCTACGTCAGCAAGAAATTAAAGAGGTAATCATGTTGAAAAAGTTAAAATGTATCTATACCTATAAAATTGCTTTTTTTAATGTTTGCATCGGCGCTCTGCAAAAGAGATAATTAGACTTAGAACTATCACATTTGGTTCTTATATATTTGAGGAGGAAATGCTTATTTCTAAGCAATTTTTCCTTTAAACTTCAATTTTTAATAACTTTTATGTCTTTTAGCATGACCAACGGAGATATTACACTAAAAATTTAATTTTTCAGCATTTTCAAAATTTTAAAAAAATTATAATTTCAATGATATCATTTAGCTGTCTGAAAGTCAACACATTTTTTCTAACTGTTGCCAATTTTATAAAAAAGAAGATACTTTTACACAATTTTCATTGCTGTGATGAAATTCAAATCGTTTTCATTGATAAACCAAAGATTTCATCTAGGGATTTTCGATCATTCTATAAAAGTAAGGAAGAAAGTTTCTACCTATAGGAGCAATTTACGTGAATTAGAAAATAAAGTTATGTTACTACAAAAGACATGAATAATTTGAAATAGTTAAGCTTTTAGCAGCTCAGTGATATCGTGGGACTCGACCGCAATAGGAAGATTTAGGTATACAAACAAATAAATAATAAAGCTATTAAAATATAAATTTTAATATCTGTCACGACTTAATGCTTACAAGTAATTTGATGATGGAATCATGAGCATTAAATTATGCATGAAATATTTAATTGAAATCAAATAGAGGCAATATCTTTATTTAACCAGAATCGACTGGTCATTACTAAAATAACTTAATGCATTCTGTCAAATTTAAGCAAAATTATGCATAATGCAATGAAACATGGGCGATTCGAAACTAAGGGGATTTCCATAAAATTATGATTTATCCAAAAATTCAAATTTAGAAAAGCAGAGAACAAGAAAAAAAATTAAATTTAGATTTGAATTAAAAGTAAAAATTTGTTTTTGATTTTAAAACATTTAGCAAATAATGAATAAATGCCTAAGAAACATCAGTCTGCCATCCCTGACCCACCATATCTTTCAAAATTGCTTTAGATTTTTGTTAGAAATTTACTACTAAACGAAACGTGTACACAAAATGGCACAAATAGTTGATTAATTTGGAAGTATTTTCATTTTACAATACCTCGTTACATCGAACCTCCTCCTAAACAATATTAACAGAAAGCAACCATCCTGTTGTTGCCCATGAAAAGATAAATTTCAAAGAAGTAAAATCACAATAACATAAAATAAAGCCATGAAAACGAAATAAAAATGATTTTGATTTTGCACGTTTATTTTTCTTGTTGATTATGACGCCTGGAAAATTCTAGACTATAAAAATTGAAACAAAATCTGAAAATTAAAACAAATTTTAAAAAAAGAAGAAGGAGAAAAGCAATAAAATGTGAAAATTTGCTGCAAATGAGGCTATCTATATATTATTTACTTTATTAATACTAAGCCAGATGTATAATTACATTAATTACTTATACCAAAAATTATTAATAACCAATTAATCTTATGAATTTAACATGCATATTTAAAATTAGGAAAAAACAAATGATCATTTCTTCTGTCTCCAGTTTTTCTTTTCGTACCATTTGCTCTTGATTCCCTTTAAATACATCAACGCCTTCAATGGACGCCTGCCTCTCACCATCAAAAAAATTTCAGAGATATTACAAAATTAAACTTTAAGAGTGTTCCAAATATGAACGTCTAGATCAATTTCGTGAATTTGCAGACATTTCAATAACCTCAAATTCTATTCCACAGACACTGATTTCTATTTACATTCAAGATAAGATATTTAAATTAAATCTAATGTAAAAATTTCGTTCTAAGAGGGTAAAGGGACTCATAAAATAGAATCTAAGGATAACACGTAGCATATTGACAAAAGTATATTCCCTTTCCCATAAGAATAGGTAAAATAGTTCTTTTTTCTTTCTAGTTTGTATTCAATCTTATGAACAAAATCAGTGACTGCATTTTCAATGTATTTGAGAGGATCCATAGATTTTTTTCATGTGGCATTATTTGTACGATATATAGATATTTTATTCACTACATAAAAACTGTTTTTTGTATTGTAAATTCAGATTCCAACAAGAAAGTTGATATATAATTTTCATAAATTTGAAAATTCAGTAAGATTCAATACAAGGTTTTCCTCTAGATTGTTGATTATCTACAGTGTTTACAATTTAATCATTCTTCAAAGTAAAATTTCGAAAAAAATTGTATGTTTGAACGCAGTTTGAATTCTTACAGCAGAATCCGAAAAAAATTGTATCCATTAATATCTTATTTATCCATGCAGTCTTTGCATTTATTGAGTAAAAAAGATCTTGACAACAGAAAAAATTATACGCCAGCCATCTTAGGGAATGGATTACTTATGATCTGCCCTGGGTATTGGTTGCATTTAACTAATTACATCTTTAATGCACAGCTGAATTTTTATAATTACATTTACAAACTATTTTTTTTTTAAAAATTAAGTCGCCATACTTATATTATGGATATAACTTTTTGATGGAAATCAGTTTAATGACATTGAAGAAAATTATAGAATCGAATAATTGCTGAAACCATGAAATCGATTTTAGATTCATTCACAGCAATGAATATATGCTTGTGAAATTTAGAGCTACGTTTAGAAGTTAATTAAATCCAGACTAAAGAATTTTATAGTAGCTAAATTAGTATCATTGGCAATATAATTTTTCGAGCTTTAAAAAAATATGGAGGTCATTTTTACGGGAATATTTTCAGAAATTATTGGGGAGGGGGGGGGGATGTCAAAATTTGGCTTAATTTTTTAATCACTAAAAGTTTCAAAAATGATTAGTCTGGGGTGTACATTCCCTCCTCCCCCAAAGTACATCTGCTCAAATTTAATAGCTCTCGGTCAAATGGTGTGGTCTGCAGAGGGCCAAAAAACGACAGACATTCATTTTTATTGAAAGTATAGATTAAATACAATCATATCCCCGACAGACCAGCTGGTAAACATAGGCGCCTAGTTTTGATTAATGTGGAAGAGAAACGCCCTGCCTGCTTCCTGGCATGAGGATAATGCATCTTCCCAGTAATCTGGGTGTCTTGGGTTCGTATCCCGGTTCGAGAATGATTGTTCTTCCTCTGTTCTAATTATGAGATGTGTGAATATGTCCTCCTGTAAAAAAAAAGGCGTTGTGCAAGCGAATGAGTGAGTGGCAAAGTCACACTCTTGGCCCTAGTAGGCCCTGCTAAAACAAAAGACACATCCTATTTGCTTAATTCACTGTCTTCGTAACAGCGGGCTTGTCCAATAGCAAATGCCATAAGAAACAGCAACAACACAGAAAAGCCCTGCTGGAATTCTTTCGAACTAAAAAAGTTCCCATGCGAGCTTACTTGAAAGAGCGATCCACATTTTCAAGTCTTACTTTTCCTCTTTGTTAAATGTTTGTATATTTCAGAAAATTTCATTAAACGTGATGTAGAAGAGTACACTCGCATGACAATAGAACACTATTTGTTTTATCTGACGATCGTCTCATGATTCTCATCCTCACTCTTTGCACAGTGGGAGCAGTGCAGTCAAGCGAACAAAATGCTAACTCATAGTTCAATGTCTTAAATAATTGCACACGTTTTAACCATGCGAATAATTTATGGAAGTTTGTAATTTATGAAAAAGTCACTTGTTATATTTAGTAACCATCAGATTTCTTACGATCGACAAGATGTGCTTCGTTGTTTTCTTTTAAATAATCTACAAGAAGAACAAAGTTTTTTTTTTTTTTTTTTTTGAGTTTTGAATTATTACAATAAACAATTTAAGCTAATGTTTTTTAATACAGTCAGTCACCCAATTATTAAATCATATAAATGGGGCAAGTGTGGTTGAGAGGAAGTAAGTGGTATTTTTTTAAAAACTTAATTCTATAGATTAGAATAATTCTAAAGAAATAAAAGCTGGCATCAGTTTTGTACTTTAATTTGCTTTTTTGTTATGATATATTATATTTAACAGTGGTCTCAGTATAAGTACATTTAAATTCAATACAGGCAACACCTATAAATACATTTAAACTTTCGATGTAGTCACCACTTTTCTAAAACCGAATTCGTTTTCTGTGGTGGAAAATTCCTGGGACTATTAAATCAGTACTAGAGTGCTTAAAATATTTATTTTAGGCACAAGAATACTGATTTAAAGGAATGATCTATAAATTTTAGAATCTAAAAATGCCGCGAAATTTTTTTTGGTTCAAGTCATAGTCCTAATCAGTATGAAATCAATTAAAGAATTCTTTTGTAGAACTGAACTGTTTATTAAGCCATGATAAAAGTGAGATATTTTACTCATTATTACCTCTCACACATTTACTTCTTTCACCTACCTTATTGAATATGTGTTAATCCAATTAAGCTAGAAAAGATGCGGATTTTATATATGTAAAAAACGAATTTAGAAGGGGCCGTGGTGGCCTGGTTAGTAGAGCGTCAATCTCGATGCCGAAAGGTAGCGAGTTCTGTCCTGATTTCAGCCAAAGACCGCCGTGTAGGCTAATGGCAGTTGGGGCAAGTTAAATATGTCGTGACTGCAAAGTCCTCCAAGTTCCCAGAACAAATTATACCTTTGGGGGTACAGAATCAGGGATAAGTCGGTCTCTGAGTTGGATATAAATTCTGACTTGCGGATGGATGAATGAGTTTGACCGCCTCTTACAAAGTGTTGTGTCGTGTATGTTCAAGCAAAGTTGAACTTTCACCTTAACGGTGCTCGTTAATAACTAAAGGCGCACACCTCTGCCTTAATTCGAAAGAGCTACTGTCATTCGGCTTGGTATGACCAAGAGGCATTAGACCGAACCGACCGAGAATTAAGAAGGATGGCATTACTTCTTAATAATGGTCTCAAAATCATGTTAAAAATAACAACAAATTTTGTACAGTAATTTTCTTTATATGCAGTTTAGAAAAAAGCGCATTGTTAACAAAGCAGTAACAAAACTATATCAAACTGCAGTATCCAGTTTCTCGTGAATAAAACTAATCTTACATTCAAAAGAACAAGAAATGCCGCATCCATTCATTGTTTATTAAATAAAACTATATTGATAGATTTTGAAGCTTTAATAGTGACCCTATACTGGAAGTGGGAGCTTTGTAAGACAGATAACGACCACAAGACTAACTGATCACTTTTGTCTTGGGCTCAAGTTATCTGGCTAGATTGTGAGTTCGATCCTCGTCTATTGCTAAGTAGCAACAATTTCTCTTTAAAATAAATCACTTTATTTTAAAACGTATTTTCTTCACGATAATATGCATAAAAGAAAAATACCAGTCATTTAATCAGGAAATATCCTTAACCATTACTAATACACTTGAAATTTGTTTCTTGGGATAGTAGACTTTTTTTCTTGAAATATGGTTAAATACTTTTGGAATGATTTAATTAGTGTTTTGCTATCCAATTATCATAAATTTATACTTATTATGAATTTGACTTTTGTTGTGATAAACTCTTGTTATTGTTGTTTCTAATTCTAGGTGGTATAGATCTCTAAAAAGTCTAGAAACAATAGAGGATTCCTTAGAATCTCAAAGATATTAAAATGTAAAATTTAAGAGTATGTTTGGGGGAGGCTTGATCGGTCATACACCAAGGACATTCAGCCAAGATCATCCGTCCGTATTGAGAGGTGAGGGATTTGGTGTGTCCACTCAAAAAAGCGAGGAAAGAACCATTTACTGTTATCGAGTAATATACAGACGGTGACACCAACCAGGACTCTAACTAAAGTACTGAAATGATTCAGCTTCTCCCCGGCCTGACCATTGTGGTTTCTGTTTCACACGCTCCATAATTGCCATTTCCAGTCTGGTCTCCTCAATGGCGACGTTTTATGGCAGTGTAATTCGTTACTGATGGACAGGTGGAGAACCCTCCTTCTAAGAACGGACATCTGACCCTTTAGAGGGAGTCCAGATAAAGGACCACCCGTGCACTAATCGTGTCTGCGACACAGATGTGCAGCCTGCTTTGTTTTCCGTTGTCAACATTCCTGAACATTCCAAGAACATTCCTGCTGTTTACTATAAAACAGTGAAGTTTTTGCTGAACGAAGATTGGAGAATCGGCAGTCCAAATGCTCTAATGTGGATGAGAGGTGGAGTCGAAGGAAGAGAGAAAAGGCGAAGTTTTTGGAGAGAGAAAAGAGAAGAGGAGCTTTTTTGGTGAAGAGGTCGAGAGGAGAGATCGGTGAAAGCCGAACGTTCAAGAGAAGTTTCCACCAGAGGAACTCTGTGGATTCCTGGAGCTAACCCCGATACCAGCGTGAGACTTTGACGGCCGGTTAGCTGTTCTCAGGAGTTTCTCCAAAATATTTCGAGGAACTATTCTTGTGGTGTTCCACATGGAACTTTTCATTTAACCTAGACGATAAATAGTATTTTTCTGTAAATTAAAGCTATAAATAAAGTAATTTGACTAAGATACTACCCTTTATTTGATCGAACCAGATCGAGATGTTACGGTACCAAGGGTGAGCAGATGGAACTCCCCAAAGAGCACTCAACTCAATCTTTTTAATAGAGGAGATTTCAAAATAAATTTGTGTATTGTCACCATGAAATATATCAGCTGAAGCTGCCTTACTAAGTGATCCATTATCTCATTACCATTTAAACCAACGTATGAGGGGACCCACTGAAAGTAAATAGCATGCTCAGCGGAGAGACTGGCAATAAGATCTAAGATATTCGTGCTAATCTTGTCCTCCACATTCATCTAGTGAGAAAAGTGTTGTATAGAAGCACGATAACGTTAAAATCCAAATTTCCCGAAAACAATTTCAGAGGACATGTCGATATATTAATCAGCTCTTACTCTTACAGAAACGTTAATTAGATTGTTGTTCAAATTTTGTATTTTATTTTGTAATATTAGCTGCCTGAAAAATTATTTTCTGAATCATTCTGCATATTTAGTGCAAGTAACATTCATTTATTTATTTAAGTGCATTTTTAATGAATCTAGTTCTTATGAATGAATTCTTAAATCTATCTAGTTCTTAAGAATTTGGCGATTCTTTGGTCTGACGTTCTTCTCAATATTGAAATTATATAGTGCTAAGAAAAAATAGCTGTTATAGATCTAACACAAGTATGAGTACTTGTATTAACCTCATAACTGAGATTAATTACCAAAAAAATTACCAAAGATAGCATCTTCATTATCGCCAAAAAAATTTCATATTAGTGAATTGAATATGCCCGCCAATGCATGCAATTAATCCTGAAATCTCCCAATAGCACGCAGTTAATACACAAATATTGAAGCATATCTTTTTAAAGAAAATTTATAATACATTCCCTTTTATTCCATTGACTAAGTTTTGATATACAGTCATTTGGCATCTTGCAAGGTTGGCAATTTTTCGGCACTTTTTGCTACCGTTACTCTATTGCTGTCGTTCGCGCCACATTCGGCCTTTTCACTAAAATTTGGCGATAAACTATTTTTTTTCTGTAAAAATGATGGTATTTGAGTTTATCTATACTTATAATAAAGCTCAATGTGTGTGTGTGTGTGTGTTGGCGCTTTACAGACTAGACCGTTGGACCTACAGCTACCAAATTTGGTACATGTATACCTTGGAGGTCGGGAATGTGCACATTGGAGCCCTTTTTTCGAATTTTTAATTAGAATTTGAATTAATTAAAATTTAAGCGAAATTTCAACGATTTTCCGCTATAACTTCCGAAAATATTATCGCACAAACATGATTTTTACATCAATTTAAAGATTAAAAAATTAGCTTTCTAATGGCATCAGTGTTTTAATGTATAACTTAAGCTTCTATTTTTAACGAATTTTTAAAGAAATATTTTAACCATGTTTTTCAACAATATATTTCGGACAAAACAATAAAATTTAATCTGCACGAGCACGTCAAGGGGGAAAAATTCGGTTTTATCAGCGTGTTGCCATCCTATTGATGGAAGTTCAAACTAAAAAAAAACAACTATCATTGCAAATTAAATCTAAAGAAATGCAACTTTTAGCACGTGACTGGATAAAATAAGAGAAATATAATATGTGACATTTTCTAAAATAAATAATGAACGAGCAAAGGGAAAAAATAGCTTTTATTAGCTCTGTTGAAATCATACTGACAGAAGCTCAAATTTAAAATAAATTAACTATGAATGCAAATTAAATCGAAAAAAAATGTAACATTCACCACGTGATTGGATGAAATTAAATAAATATTAAATGTTATGTTTTCTAAAAAAAGAAATACAAGACAAAGGTTTCTATGATCGTTTGCAACATCTATATCATTAATTTAGTAAATCAGTGTTACGTGACTTTCGAAGTTTAAGTATATCTGGCAGAGAAATTATAAAGAGAGCAAGGCACATAAGTATTTAATTGAAAATTTTAGACCCCATTACTCTTGGCGAACCAGCTGGTCGCCAAAGGCGTCTAGTACGAAATAAGCTGAAAAACCACTAACACACATCTTAAGATTGATTATCCAGCCAATCTTTTAATGTCACTAAGATGTCATAAGATTCAACTTCATCATAAAACTCTTCTTTTACAAAATCGATAACATAAAGGAGTGCATAAGAGATTTAATTTAACGTAAATAATTGTCTCGACGAATAGCTAATCATTAAATGTGATCAGTTATGTACCTTTTAATATTGCTATGATGCAACTCTAAAAAGAGTTCCTAGTAATCCGTACAATTTCGAAACCTAGTGTGTAAGATGTTGAATCACTTTTTTTACCATTGTCACTTGACATAGCGTGACAGACATTCGATTCATCCATATGCACATTTGTTTAATTTTTTGTTTTATCAGAAAAAGCAAACATTGACTCGATAATCAAACAAAACCTTTTTCTTACTGATACTCGAGCACTGAGTTGCAATCACCATCACGCCATTGATAAAGATGAGGATAAATAAAGCAACCACTCCATATTTTGGAGGCTTACATTTTTAGAAATGGAATGGTATTAAAAAAAAACTAGGATTATTTCTCTTATCATATTGTTGGCTATTATCAAGAAAGGATGATAGTTTTAATATTTCATCTGCACGTGGAGTTCACAATACTAATAAAAAATCTTTCTTGTGGTATGATTTAAAGTACCACAGAATGATTCGCATGTTCATTGAAATTATCTTTTTAACCTGAAATGGCCATTCTTCTGAAAAGAAAAAAGTCATAAAACTGTTTCCTTGTAACATTTATAAAGCTTCAGAATAAGAATGTTCTTTTTTATAGTTTTGTTTGAAAATGGAACGAAAATATAAAAAAATAGTTGTGTATTCAAATATATGGGGCAATTATTCATTAAAACTTCTTATAATATTCTATTTCTTCATAATACTTAAAAGGAATAAACAAATTTATTTAATTTTCTTTAGTTAAGTATTTCGCCATTTTTGTTTCACTGTGATAAATATATTTCATAATCCATATCTTTCAAAATGTTTCTGCAGTACAGTAAGCTATTGGCGAAATCATAATCAATGCTCACGTTTGTGATACAGAAACATAAGAGAAATAACAGCAGCTTTAATATTAAAAGAAACTTTGGGTTATGTTTTAAGTTTTAGAATTTATCTTCAATTAAATTTCCTTCAGCATTGTCCTCTAGCAGGTTATAAAAATGATAAAGAATAAAGCATAACATATATTGTTTGCGGTATTCGATACTTTAAGGTGCCAATAAAATGTAGAACGTGGTTATAAAAACAAAGTTTATAAAATGTGGAATTCAGTTTCAATTCATTTTATATTTATTTGTAAAACCTTGAGTAAAATGTAGTAGGTTGAATACCATTTGTAAATGATATTCTGTACCTTTTTAAGATTTTAAGTAACCGTAAAAATATCATTTTTACGCTTTAAATCCACATTTTTAATTGCGAAGTCTGTCATAATTTTTATTTATAAATTTTACAAAGTTTCACACACTTTTATATATATTACTGTTTTACAGTGAAATTAAGAAATAGTCATAATAAAATTAAAGCGGTTTGACCTTGATAAGGCTCATCCATTTTGTCTTATACATTTATAAAATAAATATCTGTTTGTTGGGAATGATTAAGTCTAAAACGATTAAAAAAAGATACCTCGCACTTTAATCTAAATTTTCTATAATGAAGGAACAATACATTTCCACCTTCCCTCAATAAATCAGTATTATCAGTATCAGTATTATGCTAGATAAAAAGTATATAAGAAGTGAAGATAGTTTGTTTCTGTCAAATGTATAAAAGGGAGTAGATCATAAATCAGTTTGAAAAAGCTTTTAATATTAACATAATTGGTCAGTATTTTGATTGTAGGAAATATTTCGTAAATTACGAATTTTCTCGAATAGAATTAAGTTCTATAAATAATATAATAAAATCTAAATCAATAATCTAATAAAACGGATTTGTAAAAAAATAATAAATTTTTAAAAAATCGACCGTCAAGATACAGGATATTTTTGCAAAACTGAAGAAAATTAAAAGTTAAAATAAATCTCCCTGTTTTGGGATATTAACCCAAATAATTTATCTAATAAAGCTAGATTAATAGTTATGAACAATAGTTATTTTCGAATTAAAATCTGAAAATAAATAATCTCTGTCTTTATTTTTATTCCAATACTAACTTTTGCATCTGAAAAAAATTACAAATCGCCAGTAGTATTATAGCGACATAGATTTTCTTTGCTAAGCCATTTGTTATCTTGTAAAGAAATAAACAAAGACTGTAAAATATCAGTTATCGCTATATTTTATACAAATATGCTTAGACATTGAATCATTAGACTTATTTTCTGAAAAGGAAACAGGATGCTCTTATTTTGTCATTATTTTTTTTTGTTAAGTATTCGCTATTATTATTTTTTTTAACGATATCTCCTTTAAGTTATTCACTATTCAGATTGCTCAAAAATATCATGAAGATATCGAAAATTATTTTTTCAGCATGCCATGTTAATACGGCAATAGTAAAAACTGATTATGAAACTTCAGTGAGTTTGTCTTCTGGATTAAATTTGAATTGATACATAGCTATGCTTTTTATATGTCCCAATTAAGCGGAATTGTGGTAGAGGAAGGGAAATCGTGTTTTATAATTACCTCAATTCTAACAAGATCTGCTGCGATACCTTTGAAATTATGGTTATAGTTGAATTGTAAGAAATAGATGCTTAAGAATCACAGATACAGACATTTTCCATTGAGGTCTACTGTGCAGTAACAATATACGTCTTGGGCGTAAAGAGATTTTTCCTTACTTATCATCATCGGTGCATAGAGATATTAAAAATCCTCAGAGCATAAAATTAATTTTACCTCCTCTCAATATATTTGCCTTAAAAGGTGGCATACATTTCCTCCTTTCTGTCTTCAAAACTAACCCTCTAGTTATAACCCCTCTCTCCTCCTAGTCATTAAGTCAATAGTTATGCATCAGTTTTTTTCTTTTAAACTATCAGTATTCATAAATTATTGAGAATTATACTTCTATCTCTATAGACTGTATAGTTATCATTTCTTTTAATGCTAGTTTTATCTATTATTCCATTAAGGAACACCGAATGGGACTCACCACATAACAGCATGCTTAAAATTTTCTGACATTTTTTATTTCGAAGTAAACTGATGAATGTGGCAACGGAAAATCCTCTACGTCAGCGATCATACGATGAATATGCCTGTTTGGTTGGATTTCACGTTGACCATTTACGCAATTTCATTGGCTCAGGTGTTGAGGGTGTTGTTTTTGATCCAATCCTACGCTGGTTGTGTTTTCAGGGAGCGGGTGGTAATTTTACAAATGTGCGTTGATTACGAAGTACGTAAGCGTGTTCACAATTGACAGTGAATCCTATTGCAGATTTTCATCTGTATTCAAAATCAGTTTATTATAAAATTATATCACTTAATCTGCTTTGAACTGGTACACATAAATTGGTAAGTTCTTATCCATTATTCCAGAAATTAACAAAGCTTTCCAAAGAACGCGATCATTTTTTCGAACAGTCAGTAAAGGAAATATGCATCGCTGACTTTAAGTGTACTTATTGTATTGGTTTAAGTGTTTTCTAGAATCTTTTATAGGTTTATTTTGCAATATAACGCATTGTAAATAAAATATATATTTTACCTCTTACTTTCTGTGACGTATTGTATGTCACCTCACGTGCCAGAATGTATCTGTGCCGGCATATTTATCACTATTTATTGGTTCTTATCTCAGCCCTGTATTACAAGAGTCAACAAACTTTCGTGTTAATTATATTTTACTTATCCGATCTAAGATTATTTTACGATTCTGTCATCTTATCGTATTTTAATCAATTTGTAGACAAAATTCGCAGTTTTAATCTCATATGTTCACACCTCGTACTTATTCAAATAGTCTTTCATGTTAAAGAATGAATTATAGTGGATGTGAATAATCTTGTATTATTTAGAAGAGATGTAATAGTTTAATAATATTTGTACTGAGATATATCTAGACTATACAGATATTTCTGTCAATATATAATGTGAGTTTCAAGCATTTATCAAACTCACCAGATTTTGATTAGTTTGCATCCATCTCAGTATATTTTTACTAGTAATTAAGTTAATCGCAAATTATTTAATCCATTACCAATAATAGTATTTGTTATTGTAGATCAGTGGAATTACTGCTTATTATAGTTTTAATTTTGGTATTCTTTAATTAAATATATGAAATCTTTTAAATAAATTTTTTGAGTCATTTCATACATTATAAAATTAAACATTTTATAGAATGTTTAAGTATATAAAGTGCATGAATAAAAGTGGTTATGTATTATAAATATTTCCTACCTTATAATAAAGAATGGAATAAAAATAATAAATTAAAGAAATAACAAATAACATTTTCTGATATTTACCACCTGAAATGGTTTCTAAAAAATGTAATTGTTATTTGGTATATGAAATAATCACATTCAAACTCAAATGTTTTAATTTTAAAAAGGCCACAGTTTATTCTATGATTGTTTAGAAATTTATGCTTTTAAGAAGCAGTTGAATTTAAATATTTGTAAAAATGTTGACAGGAAATATTAAAGATAAGAAATGTTTGGTGGTAACAAGCATTATTATTAAATATAATAAACTCTAAAACTCTCATTAAACTCTATCTGCAGTGTATTCTGTTTACTGAATATCAAACATTTTGTTTACTCTCACTGTTCAAAAATATTCTATTCATATAGCAATGCTATTGCATTTGAGTGAACAATTTTGGGTCTGTTTCTAAATTTAATATACTTAAGTAAATTTAAAATTTGAATTTAGAAATTCTATGTTCCTTGCATTTTATTAACTGCTTTTGACAATCAATTATTTTGTCTGGATCGTTGACTTGTCAGTCTTTAAATTTGCATTAAAGTGAAAATGACAAGCTATTATTTCCAACCTTACCTTTTCTCCTGCTACTTTGGTAACTACTACAAATGAAAGAAAAAAAAAAAAAGATAGCAATAGATAACCAAGCCAGGCTTTTTTTGCACCAGGTAGAAGAAGATGGTAATTTTTGAAATTTAACATTGGCAAATGACAGCAACAAAGGAAAATACATAAATGCTTCATTAGACTTGGACCATTGAAGTTTTGCTAATCTTTTAAAAGACTTGAGTTTATGATTTAGGAGATGATTCTAAGTCATTTAAACTATATAAGTCATATAAGTCGATAATATGGAATAAGTCATCTAAACTGTTTAAGACTTCTGATGGTATTCAAGTACATATGAGAATGAGATATTTATTTCAATACAATTAATTTTGAGGATTTTTAATCATTTTATTAGAAGTTAATTTTATTTATTAATTAAAAATAATTAAATAATGCTTAACTTTGAAACTGGAAATTAAAAAAAATCAATGATATGAACAATTTATATTAGTATTATTGTAAAGTTAATAATTTTTGTTTTTTTTTTTAAATTTATAATATACATTTATTAAAATATTGAATTGAAAAATCAAGTCTAATTTTTGGATTTGAGACTTAGAAACTGAGTAAAATTAAATTTTGAGTAAAATTAAACATAAATTAATAATTAAAAACATCTATGTACAAATGCCTTTTTGAAAGGAAAATTAAGCATTATTTACATGCAGTGCTAAGCTGATAGAAATGAATTTGTTTATGATTAAATAGCAAGAAATATCTTGCTTTGATATACCTTATGAGTATATCAGATGTATTTGTATTCATGATACATCATTCTGAAAGTTTCTTATGGGTATTTAAATTTTTTAAATGTAAGATTAAGTTAAAATGGAATGCAAATGTTTTATTTTAGCTTGAGTCTCAGTGGTATCTCTGGATCATCTCCAAGTTATACTTTTTGATCATTTTAAGCTAAAAAATTTCCTTTTATAAGTATAGTATTCATAATTATTCTTCTATCCCATATACTTCATTTATCAATGACATGAGAAATTTGCATTTAGTGCTTCAACAATTAAAACATTGACAATCGTCCCAACAAGTCTTACAAATAACAGCTGGAAATGTAGAAGGCATGTATTCAAGTTGCGTGAGGTTTGGGAGATTTAGGTGCTGGACAGAAACTAGTCAGCGAGTTTTGAAGCTGAAATTGATTCCTTTACAGTAATTTTTTTTTCATTGCATCCTATATTGGAAAGTTTTAAGGAATACAAATTTTCTGATATCAATTTCTTTTTAATTAAATCTACAATTTTTTAAATTTATTCCATTGTTAATTATTTAATATTTAAGAATTAAGTAATATAAACATTACAATCTTATGAGCTATTCTAAAATTATGATTTATAATACAGAATAAGTACTTTTTTTCCCGTATATACTTGTTTATTTTTTAAAAAAAACTTTCTTCTAGGCCTTTACAATTATTTTGATTTTTTTTTTTTACCTTTCCACTTTACTTCAGCTAAAATTATTTATAGCTTCATATAATTCAGAATTTAAGTTTATCTAGTATATTATAGGATATAAAAAAGTTATTTGTGTCATAAAGAAAAAAAAGAAAAAAATTGGTATAAGTTTGACTAAAATACAAATTTCTCTGTTCAGAAAACTGTTAAGAGAATTCAGATATTGTAATTCTATTTTGTTCATACTCTATTTTAAGGAAAGTGACAATAAAGGCCACTTATTAGACTCTAAAGAAAGTTCTTTTACTGTAAAGTCTACGTGATTATATAGAAGAGTATTCTAATTTTTGAACTTTGTTTATAGACTGAAATTACATGAATATAAAGCTTATTATTTAAAGCATTTTTTATAATTACCATTTTTATAATCACCATTTCTATTAATTTAAAGATTGACCATTAGACTAATTAGCATCCAACCGAATAACAATATGCATATAAATGTTTTTTTTAAATAAATGCAAAATTTTTATTTTTAAAGCACACTTTTATATAAAATATACACAAGCTTCTACTATATCATTTGTAGTTTAATTTATAATTAAAATGAATCTTTTCATTAATAATTTTTTAATCATATAGCATCTTAAAAACATTACTCAGCCATTTTTAAAACTGCTGTAAGCTTTATTTTTCTGTAAATTATTAATTTTTATATTAATAAGTTAGTAGCAATGATTGACTAATGGTTAAGTTTTAAATTAAATCATAGCTTGATACTTAAATTCATATATGTATTAAAAGTATTTAAATCTTTATATTCATTTTCTTTTGAAGCAAATGTGTTAAACTATCTTGATGGATATATTTACAATATAAGAAATTATATGTTTGAATAATCACCTTCAATATTTAAAATTTTATCTATTTCTTGTAAAGTTTCAAAATATTCTTAAATACATTTTATTTATTACTATATTTTCGGTAAATAAAAAAAAACACATAAAAAATATTGAAATGGTTTGAGTTTTTTGAGATTTTGTATATAATATTAAATGCAGCAGAACTGATATTCTTTTATCCTTGAAATTTGGAAAATATTGATATTATACTAGCATCAGTAATGTTCTAATATCTTCTGAAATTTTATGTTTCTCTTAGTATATCAGGATTGTATATCGACTTATGTAGTATTGAATAAAACTTATATAATGTTTTGAAGGGAAGTTTAAAGTTCTAATTGCAATTCATTTCCTCTTGCCGATAAATTAATCATTAGAAAGTAAGCGGGTTGGTCCATAAATTTTGTATCTATTTCTCTTAAAAATCAAGTAATTTTAAATTTATTTTAACCAATTTTTAGAAATGTATCATTATTTGTGATTAATTTTATAGTATGTCCTTTTTATCAGTAAATTTATCTAATTCACTAAATGTTGATGGTTAAAAAAATCAGTTGCAAAGCAGTATTTGTGAAGAAAATACTTTAAAAAAATTAATTTTATTTCTTTATGTAATTTTATTAAAAATTTTTAAGGAAATTAGTATTTAAGTACATTGTTGGTAACGCAAAATGCAGTTGTGGTCAAATAAAATGCAGATCCTGTTAATATTAAGTACTTAATGTAAACAAGTAATTTTTACAATTTAAAGTATATCTTTCAGATTTTAATAATGAAGGGAACTTGTTTTTTTTTATTTTGGCATTTGAACTGGCTTTTATGAAATCGTTTTGGGCAATGTTCAAAATATATTTAAGTGTATTATACATTATCTGAATTTAGAACTGTTGAGTCTGTTGTTCTTTTTACTAGTTACAAGAATTTATTTTATGAAGATGTTAATTATTTTAAGACTAACTTCCAATATATATATATATATATATATATATATATATATATATATAAATGCACATGCACACAAAAGGAAGGAAGAAAATTGTACAAGGCTTCAAAACTTATCTAAATTGTTTCAATTTACAAAAGCATAATGCATTGATATTTCAAAACTGTCAAAAAATTCATTTTCAACATACCTGAAAGATTTGGGCTCATTATGATGGAATGTAATATAAATGATTCAGTAAGAAAGCATTATTCCAATAATATGCATGTACATTTATATATTGATTGTTGATGTGACAGATGGTTGACTTTTATATTGGCTACCACGATACTTAAAATGCAATCTATGATTTATTTTTGTAATGGGTTGCAAATTACTCATTTGAGCATCTGTGTTTAATGAAAGTCACTAATTTTCAAGCAGGCATTGTGGCTATTATTTACAGTATTGATATGTTACAGAAGGATTGGCAAAGTGGAATTGTTGATTAGTTATCATGCAATAGGCACTCGTTGAACATCTGTTATGTGTATATTCAAAATTTGAAATATTGTTACAAATTTGTAATTTTACTTCCCTGCACAGTTAGTTTCATGGTAAGGAAGAAAGTTTTACAGATAGCCCTAATTGAGGCGAATGCATGCCAGGTTATTGATCTCTGGCCTTGGGTACAAACTTAGTGATGACTTAGACAACAGAAAAAGAACTACTAGAATTTTGTTTCTGTATTGATTAGGTCAAAGACAGAATAATCTTTCCATCTTCTGAAAATAATCTTCCCAAATCATCAAGTAATAAAAAGCAGAATTCACAGTTGAAAGTTAGTTTCAATTCAAGCAGGTAATTGAAAGATGTCTTCAGTAAGCTCTAACTAATTGGTTTGTGCTATTGCATTTATTTAACAATGATTTTTCTGCTTTTATTGTGCTATTTATTTCAAATGGTATTCTTTTGTATGTTTCATTTGTGTTTGTAACTGCATTTTTGTTTTCATGTAGAATAAAACATTTGTTACTAAGCCTATCGGATTTTTTCTCTGTATTATTTAATATTTTCCAGCAATAATGTTATTGCTTAAAGTATGCATTTTTAAAATTATACAGGAGCTGCCTTTTTGTATTGTAAAACTTTGAAATTTAAGCATTCATTTTGATTTGCCTTTTATACGTAATATTTTTATTTTCATGTTCATGTCGTTTATTACAGATTTTTGCCAAGAATATTCAAATCATTTTCTGTTAGTTGTTATTTAGAAATACTATCATAATAGGCATTTCTTAATTGAAAAGTTATAATCTGTCATATATGACAGTTCATAGTATGGTAGAAATAATTGAACCACCTTAATTTTACATTTGAAGGTACAATAATAATAATAAAAAAAAAACTTTGAAATGGTTAAAAATATTTTCTATGTAATCCTGTTCAACTTGTATATTGACTTTTACTGTTTCATTCAGATTAATCTGAAGTAAGCAGTTATTGCAAATGTTGTTATATGTGTATATATATATATATTGTTACACGAAAACCAAATATGTCTTAAAACAAATTTTTAAGCGATACTAAAAGTATTATCTGTTTTTGTGTATTGTTTATAAGAGCATAAGTATAAGTTATTTTGGAAATTGAAATAAGTAAATAGTTGGATTAATTTTTACTGATTCCTAATTAACGAAACAATGATTTAAGACTACTGCTATTGCTGTGGAAAAGTTAGATTTTAGCCTTTTATAATTCTGAAACAAAGTAAGATTATATTCATTATAATTTTTCTTCTTGACTATTCATGAATACACAGGAAGTAATTACTGTAAAATGTGAATAAGTTTTAGAATTTTTTAATTAGATAATTTATGGACTTAGAAATATTCCATGTGTGTGCTTGGTGATTAAGATCTAAAGTAAAAAAATAAACAAATCAAAACATTTAAGTAAAAGTCAAGATGGCTAATTGTTTAAAAGGAGAAGTCTTCAGATATTCCAAAACTCCAATTAAATTTTAGGTGAATGTTGAGACAAGGGACAACAAAGTATATTGATTCATGAGCAATCAATATAAGTTGGGGGAAGAAAAAATACCTTTATAAAGCAAGATAAATTTTAAAAAAATCAAATAAAATCTGTAAGTTTAAATAATGCATAAGTGATTAAAACATTTTATTTGTTTTAAATAATATGAAGTTAAAATGAAGTGAGAATTCACATTTTAATTTAGACCTTAATTATAACAATTAGAAATGTATATCCTGACCTAAGAATATAGGCACACATAAAAAAAAATGACATCCCAAGCTAATACCTCTGGTATATTTTCAGATATAATTCATTCATATTTTTTTAATCATTTTACTATTTAAAAATTAATAGAAAACAAGTAAAAACTGTAAAAATTTTAAATTAAAAATCGTTTGTCTCATATAGACATCGTTTGACTTGATTTTAAAATATTTGATTTTTTTTTAAACTGGCGATTATTCTTTTACATCTCTCAAAATTATTTATCATTTGCTTTTCTGACTTTTATTAGTTTTATGTAATTTTTCGACTGGTTTTCGATTAACGAATCAATTTTTTTTTAATTTGACAAAATGCCTGGAGGTCAAAGATTTTGAAAGAGAAAACATCAGAGTTTTGGATTTAAAACTTAAAATTAATCATCTAAAAAATATATCCAACGTTTTAAAGATATATTTAAAAAACACTTGTAGAATTTTATATTATAACAACGAGTGGTCCTGAAAGAAAACACCTGGTTGACAAAAATTGTATCTAGGCGCAGTGGCAGAGTCATTATTCTAAGCATAGCATTGTGAAAAAATGTCATTGTGTCTAATTTCATTCAAATTTGGAATGTCAGAAATTAAAATTTAAAAAAAAAATACTGGATTCTAAATATGGCGAATACTGTCAATAATATTTAGTTAAGAGAAAAAGTGGAACAGAGTTCGACCGAATGGATATAAATTTTACTAACATGACTTAAGAAGTGAACTAATATGTTTTTTAGTAGACAGCAAAGTGGAAGATTAGTAATGACTTAATGGCTTTGAATTTTATGGACAAACATATTTTGGCATTTGTAATTAGAAAATAACTCCTGGAACTAGCAGCAAGCATTAGAGAACCATTTTAATATTTTCTGGGGTGATCAAACTGGGCATTTCAGCAAGCATGGAGCCAATTCATGTGTCTAACTCAACAAATATGTGGCTCAACATAAATAATATCAATATCGCAGACTGACCATCGTTTAGTCCGATTTTAAACTAATCGAGAACACGTAGGCTGATCTAGTGAGAAAAGTATACTAAAGTGCGCGCTAATATTTTTCTACCAAGGACTTAGTGCAGCGGCAGAGCGAGCTTAGTATGAAGTGTTGGCCCCAGAGGTAATACAAAACTTTGTACTTACTATGGAAAACCGTATATGTTAAATGATTAAAAATAATGAAAACATGATTAAATACTAACACGTGTAACTATATTCCTTAACCTTTAATATGATCCGTAAAACAATATTGTTTATAGTTACAGGACATCCTATTTTCTGTTTCACTAAATAAATTCAGCATTTACTGTTTTTCTTAGTAAATTAACCCCAACTTGTTTCATGTAGTGTTTATAATTATACATATGAGCAAAAATTTCACCCCTTTTTTATTTTTACACGGAATTCAATTTTTATGTTTTTTCTTCTTCCTTAAACTATATATATTTTTTAGATAGTGGGCATGATTAACAGTAAAAATAAAATTAATTTTGTTTTCATTGCAAGAAATAATTACTAAATATTCGTAAAAATTACTAGTTCATATTACGAAAGAGATTCTTCTTTAGTTGCAAGATGACGAAAACAATTTTAACCTTTTTTGCTGGAACTGTTACTCGAAGAAATTTTGTGTAGTTTAAAAGTGTAAATATTCTAAGTATGTCCTTCGTAAGGTGGCCGTTATGTTATGCGTATGCTTAATTTGATAAGATTTAAGGCCAATGGCCTGTGTTCTAAAAGAGTACTGGTGGTTACGCGCGCTTGTTTTATTAATAGCATTTCACACTTGAGTGAAAGCTAGATAACTTGTAGTGTTTTATTTTAGTTTATAAAAAAATGTGCTGGCTTTACGAATTATTATATGCTTGTCAGATTGTTTAATTAAGGGAAAATATAACCAACCCAGAATAGTTAATTAATTTTAATATTATTGGGGCTTAGTGGAAATTATTGCTTAAAATATAAACTCCATTTCTCGTGCTCAGCATGCAATCTTTCATTTAATTTGAAATTTAACATTTAGTTGAATTGATTTGATAGTATATCTTACTGATAAAAAAATTCGAATGTATCATAATACATTAAGTATTATTGAAAAATTGGGCTAATCTTTATAATCGTACATTTTCTAAAATCCTAAGCATTCCGTTGAAATTAATTACTCCATATTTTTTTATGCAGTATAACTTATTTGAGGAATCATAATGGGGAATCTAAAATTCAATAAATCTCGTAGATTTATTTTTGATAGAAAATTTCATGATATTTATTAAATTTTGATCGTAATATTCGTTTTGCAAAATGTTAAGAGTACTGTCTGTTCATTCTAAAGATGCGTTCACACGAGGTTAATTATTGCGCGCATAGAAGATCACACCTACTTCCGAAAAATCACGTGACAACAACGGGACAATGGCTAGTGTTTTGTCCCGTCGAGACAACCGTTGGTCATTGTCCATTGACGTTCTCAACTGTTCATATGAGGACAATACAGGGACAACAGTTGAGAGGCAGCAAATGCGCACAATAGTTAGCCTCTTATGAACCCACCTTAATTCAAAACTACTGATCATGAATTTATACATAGCCATATTTGAGTTGATTCATAGGTGACGCTGCTTTGTACGAGTAGTCCTTATTTGCATATTGTATTTTATTAACGACTTCATATAAATAATTAAATTTATATATAATATAGAATTTTTTTTAAATTTTCACCAAGTCTTTGTAGAATAAGTGTTTTCGGAGGCGATCACGATGACATGAACCTAATGCAGAATCCTCCTACGCTAATTTGGCTATATGCCAGTTTCCTGCATGATAAATATTCTTTTTTTTTTTGTTTCATCTCAGCTTCCAAAAATCAAGTAGTAGTCCAGAATGACTTTTGTTTGCTTAAATGTTTTTAAATTAGATTGCGGTGATGATAATGTATTTTTATACATGTAAATATACTTAGCGGATGCGCTTAATTGTTGAGTGCTTTGTTTTTAAAATTAAGTTTATGCATTGGAAGGTTATGCATAGATGAAATCCAGTTTCCCTTATTTTTAATTCAAGGCTCTTTTATTTATTTAAAATAGGAAAACGTGAAATAATCCAGGCTCGATACATGATTGGCAGATTAACTTCTGCGCAAACAAGGGCGTATATGTACTGTCACTGAATCTTATGCAGCTGAAAAAATATTCTCTCCTGTATACATGAATATTAGTCTCACTGAGAAATTCGTTGTCTGAACTGAATAAGCCTATTTAATGACATGAGAGAAAAATTGTTCAGACAGGTTCTCGCTAAAGATGAAAGCTTTGCGATGTCTGATAAGATTTGCGCAGTCGTTAGATTGTTGATTACTTATCATAAAGCTTAATTGATACAAAGATGACTGCTGTCACTTTATTAATTGACTAAATTTGAGCTCTTGTTTACGAATTAACTCTACGACCATCTTGGATTGAATGGCTCTGATTATTCAGTTTTAGATTTATTGGTAAATAATTCTTATTAATAAAACGGTTTAGTAACTTTATTATTCGAGTACTTTTTTTATTATTATGCATAAATAGGATCATTATAATAATTCATTGCGTGGTTTTCATCTGGATTAATGTATAGATAAATAAACCTGAGAAAAGACTAGCAAAATATTTTATTTGTGCTTTGTCTTTCTGTTCATCGGAAAATATACAGAACTGATTTGTACAATTAACCCCTATCGAGTTTTTAAATTAAAATTTAAAAAATGAAAGAAGCATAAAATAACGCCATCCTGTGCTCCCGGTTCCTAAAACACTAAGTTATCTAACCGGTTAGAAGGGCACAGAATGGAAGGAAAGAAAAAAAGGAATAAAGAGATAAAACAATAAAGAAAGAGAGACGACAAACCATCCAGGTATCTCCAGAGAGAATCCCATTGGTGTCAAATACTACACGAAAAAGTGAAAGAAACACATGCACACACACAAAGATTCTTCCAAGATTACAAAAATACGAAAAAGTTCTATATTTGTACTGTTTCACATGTTTTTTTTTTCAGTTTGATCTTTCCCTGAGATCAGCAATCGTTTATGACGTTGCTAGTAATTTGATTATACTTTTTATGTATTCGAAATTTCAAGAAAATAAAATTGATATTAAAGTTCCTAGAATTAAAGAAAAATCTTGAAGTTCAGTTTAAAAATAATTTTGAAAAGGTTAAATTGAATAAGAATTCAGACGATTCTTTATGTCACTGTCGTCAATTAACCTGTAATAACGACCTTCTAAGAAATTAACTAATTTTTTTGGAAGACGTGTAGTCTTGATTAACTATAATTTTGTTATAGTGCAGCTTTTCTCTTTTGTAATTGATTGATGATTTATTGTGATGTAAAATAAAAAAATCGTTTTTGTAGTTTTCTTCATTTCAGTCATCTGTTCTGCTGTGAAGTCAAGGTGTATACATTTCTTTGCTGGACGATTCTCAAACCATTCGCGAACAGCAATAGGATTATTTAGCGCTGACATAACGGTACAGACTGATGCAAATTCTAGTATTTGTATCAGTCCGAATCTCTGATTAAGTTTTATGCAATTATCAAATTTATTTAATTTTAAGACAATTTCTGTGAAGTAAAAAAATTATTTTTGTGAAATATTTTCGATAAATGCTGTGAAGTCGCAATGTACTTTCCGCGTGGAAAAGAAAGTACCGCAACCGGTGAGTGACAGATGATGATTGATGTTAACTCAGGAATTGTAGTTTTCGATTTTGTTGTGAAAATAATTGAAAATACCGGTTCGGTTTGTGTGTTCTTAGCTTTTTGAAGGTACACCTGTTATTTGAAATCAATTCGATTTTCTATTTGAGTTGATAGCATTTCATGCATTTAATATTTCATAGATTAAATATTAATTATGATAGCCTGTTTTATCACGCTGATAATAAGTTATTCCTGCTCTTTAGTTTTGATTCTTTCTTTGCAAGATGTATTTAATTTCTACTGTTTAAAATTAAAGCTCTCGTGGTACTTCCGATGTAAATAAATCAACTATTTCAAACTGTTTTTGTGAAAATCATTATTATTTTAAAGAAAATCATTTATTAAAAGTTCATAGGATAAAAATCGAAAATAAAAGTGTTTTGAATAAAACTTTCTCTTTTATCATCTGTTTGCTTAATCATGATAACTGTCCTATTTTTAGTATCAATCACTTTTCCTTGCTTGTCTATTTTAGGATATTTGTATCATTGATTGTTTTTATGATGAATTGTTTAGTGTAAACTTTGATAACTAATCTCGAGACTGAGTTGAAACTGTTCCGATTTGTACACTTCAAATGTAACAATGAAATGACTTTTGCTTTCATTCATAAATGCCTAGTTGAATTTTCTTGCTATCATTTTAAGGAGTGGTAGTATTATGATTTGTATTTTGCAATAATTGCCATACTGGGGTTTTAAATGCCGTGTTAAGTGAAATCTTCTGTAAACTATATGGCTTGATTGAGTAACGTAAACATTAAACTATCAAGAATGTCGATCAGAATGAGTATGGAATTTGTTCGAAATTAACCGCATTTCCCCCCGTTCCACTGACTAGATTAAGTTTTCACGATTTTAAGTAGAATATTAAAATATATCTCAATAAGTGATTTTTTTTTTGTGTAAAAAAAATGAATTTCTTTTAGTAAATTTATTTTCATTTTTTTACTTACACGCAAATTTAGTATAGAGAAAGTAATTATAAAAGTATTCGATCTCGAGATAACGAATCTCCATATTTTATAACTCCCCGAGTTCTAAAAGCGCATTTTTAGAAAATATCCGTGCTTCAATTTATTTGTGACAAAGATCTCAAAAATGCCTTGAACTAGAGGGTTGAAATTTGGTACATTACACAAAATATATATATTTTTATAATTTTTTTAATCAAATCTGTTCTGAGGAAGTTAGGCAATTTGAATATAAGTTAACACGGTAATTTCAAAACGAAGAGAACTATATTGATTAAATTCGGCGATATATTTAATATTTATAGTGTTGACATCTATGAAATTTTGAGCCAAATCCAACAAAGGGTTGTAATTTTAGAACATGTAAACTGGATAGTTAAACAAACAAACAACATTGAAAAATATATCATATTTGGTGTGTGTGTGTGGGGGGGGGGTTGTGACTACAAGTGGAATTTCATGTCAAATATTGATTTCGGTTTAACGGTTGAGAAAAACTATTTGTGTTTGAATCGAATTTGTTTCTATAATGCGAATTCGATTTTGGGACATTATTAATGAATGCTTTGAATTTGATCGCCAAATGACTCAACAAGGATAACACGATGAATTCAGTAATAATACTAAATTCGTACCTAAAGGTAATGTTTTTTAAACACTGTACGCCAACAGCTGTAAGGTGTTATCTGCTGTGACAAGTTTATGAGATAGTATGTCTAAGTTTTTAAGAGAATGCTCCCGCTGGTTTTGTAGCTAGTAATGAAATTGAATGAGTACAATCTGCAAAATTTTTGCAGATTTATCTTTAAATGAGAATGCAATCGATAATTTCAATTTACTCAGTTTACAATTGTTTGAAATCAAAATCATATGCAAAACAAAGGGGGGGGGGTTAAAAAAATTCTTGCATGCTAAATGAAATTGGTTGATGCTTATACATTATTCATTGGTTTTAGTTTCAATAAAATCACAGTATTTTTTTTTTTTACTATCCATTTTAATTCAAATGAATATCAACTTGCATTAATCTGTGATAAATTGGTTGAGCACACAGCACATAAATTATTAATATAGATGCACAGCACATAAAATTTTAATTTAGGTGCCTATTTCCGTTAAAATTATTCAATTTCAAGTAGCCACGATGTCTGCGAGAAAGTGGAAAAATGTGCTAAGAGAATTGGAAAAGTGAATGATTTCTAAGATCAGTGACAATTCCGTTTGATCGCAAAGAATCTAGGGCGTTTCCTTGTAATATCTTAAATTTCTTTAGCTGAAAGATGATTGACGGGTGATAATTTTCTTTATGTTCTCAAGAAATGTGGTTGAAGATAGTCATTCGAGTTATTGCGAAAATGTCACTCATGTAATTTTTTGAAAACTTGTTGCTGTCTTTTGAAATTTGGAATGCTTAAATTGTAAAATGTGTATATTGTATAAAGCGAAAACTGAAACTTTTAATCGTGCTTAAACAAATAGATAGTTTTATGTTTACTTATGATGGCGTTTTCTTAAATATTACCATAATCAGATGTTTATTTAATTCATGAAACATTTAAGACCTAAAACAGGAAAAAATGATTTGGAAAATTACTAATTATTCGATTCCATTGCGAAAAGAGACATGTTATTTCAATGTTGGAGTAACAAAAAATGAAAGGTTTCTGAATAATTGAAGGTGAACCAGTGATTAACTTTTCTACTGATTTGAATTCAATTCTGAAATACAGTTTTTCCAAATATTTAAATTATTTGAGCTTTACTCCAAAACATTTTGTATAGATACAATTTGAGCCTAACTTGAAAGATACCAAGTCAGAGATCTCAGTTATGTTTTTGCTTTCTGTGTAGTGTTATGCTAAGAAAACTGAAAATTCCACTACCTTATCAGGTAAATGAAATAAAAAAACTGATTATCTTAATACTTGCTGTTTTTGGCAACTGGCTCGTTCGCACAGATTATTGACTTTTTGGGCAGCTAATAATTTAACTTGGAATACATTTAAAGAGTTAAAATTATCCAAAAAACTAGAAAGTCTTTTAATTTTATCAATCTACTCAAATTAGCACGATTTTAAGCTTTTTTTTTGTGATATTTTCCTAATGTATTTCTGCCGAAAAATGAATTTTGCGCTACCTTGAATTAAAAAAAAAAAATCATTCAATGGTATCAAATTGATATAAAATTTTTCCGAATTTTTTAAAAATATTTTTGATTGATTTTTAACTGTAGATTCTATTACTGAATATAAATCCACACTGTTTCCATTTTTTAGTTAAATAGTACCAGCGGGTGACCGAGCTCCGCTCGGAGAAAACAGGTATCGAAGCTAACTCGAAGATTTAAATTTTCAATTGTGATTTATCAAAACAATACATGCCATAAGAAAATTTGTGAAACCATTGGGGAAAAGATAACCGGTTAAAGTGCACCATTGTAAACTATTCTAAACAAAGTTAGAGTTTGGAAAGGGAACTATTCTATACAAAGGTAAAGTAAAGGTAAAGATTGAAGTGTGTTGAAGTTCAATATTTTTGACAAATTTATTTAGAAAAACCAAACATATATACATACATAAGAAACATATTATAAATCTATAACAGCATAAACATAAAACTTTATTAGTTCGCCATATTGGCTATAGATGGCAGCACGTTACCGCTTGAAAATTTAAGTAACCATTATGGTGAACTAATAAAGTTTGAAAATATCCTATCTGTAACTCCGAACTGCTCGACCGTAGCGCTTCAAAACCGGCGCCAATCGATTCCTCGTGGTCAAAAACCCCAGACCCCCAAGTTTACCGGAGTTTATTAATTCTGGGGCGATTTTCGACTTGGCAACCATTCCTCGTATTATAGTATAAGATTTAATTGCACGTTTTTTAAAAATCTATCGTCAAAAGAAAGGATTTTATTTAATATCTGTATAGTTTGTTTTAAGAATTAGAAGATGAAGTTATAGCACCTTGAAAAGTAGAAGATCGATTGTTCTGAAAATTGCGTTTATACTAGATCTAATTTGATCATGATTTAATTAGGACCATGCTTATAAATGAGGAATTGAACGTGTATAAAGCCTTTGAAACCACAAGGCTTTGGCAACTCAAAAGGTGCCATGTATACCTATAATATGCATGGGTGAATTATATACTTTTATTAGGTTGTTCGGAAAGTAATTTCGTTTTTTCCTGACAAAGGATTTAATTGCATTTTTCGCACCCAATTACATACTTAAACCGCAAAATCATTTTATGTTTTAAGAGCTGATATAGCAAGGCTTGAGTGTGAAAAAGTGCAGCTGATTCTTCGCAGTAGTTTTTGGATGGTGCCCTTTTAAATATGGAGAGCAATTAACAGCATTTTCGTCATTTTTGCTATTAAAGGTAAAAATGCTGTTCAAGCCAGAAATAAATTAGCCAATATGTGTGGAGAAGATGTGTTAACAGTACATCAGTACCAGAACTGATTTGCAAAATTTTTTCCTTCAAATGAGGAGGCCAAAAACCACCTCGATCAGTTTTTTTTTACAGTAAAGACCAAAACTTTTATGAGCGTGTAATCATGTTACTACCAAAAATATGGCAAAAGGTATTAGACCAGAATGGCAATTTTATAATTTAATAAATAATTTATTCATTAAACGAAAATTTCTTTTCATTTTGACAAAAAAATACGAAATGACTTTCCGAACAACCCAATATATATCTTAACAATTTTTCTGGCGAAGCACCTAGTCTTTAAAGGTAGCTAAAATATAGAGATGAGAAGTAGGAATTGTTTAGCTATTGAAACTTTGCTTGTACTACAAAATATGTTTAATTTCCTTAATATTTTGGAAAATTATGCAATTAAAATTTGATTCAACAGAAACTGTAATTACTATATTTCGATAATGTGTGCTTATACATCCGATTATATTACAGGAAGGCAAAGTAGTCTTTCAAAATGTGCATACTTCAAAATTTTTTCCATTATTACTTCTGAAATTGTATATACAAAATTACTGAAATGTTATTAAAAGCATGCTTTTAACATAAACAACTCGAAATGAGGAAAATAGGCTGCGTCTTCATACCTTTATCACATACGATGGCAAAAAAGTTGTTAGTTGGAGTGTCATTTCAATAATGAAATTTATTGCTATGAAATAAACTTAAGAATATTTTTAAAGAAATTAGAAATAGACGAAAGTAAATTGTTTAACTAAATTGGTTATGATTGCAAAAATCGTTCGAACTTTAAGATGGTGTAAAATTCTTTGTTATAATATTTTTGCAGTTATGGTTAAAAAACATCAAAATTTTCCATATTTATAATAATTAAAGTTTAAAAAAAAATAGAAAGGTTCACATTTATAACCGCTAAAATATCTGTGTCAGATTTGGTATTCTAAATTTATTACTAAGTTTATTTATGTTTATTTGGAATTCTGTCCTGTAGTGTGGTTACAAACGCACTTTCTCCTTGATTATCAGTAGAGATTTAAATCGCAACTGCAATATTTTTAGAGATTTAAACAAAGAACTGATTTGTTCTTTTTTTTTTTCTGAAAATTTTCCTCCAATTTCCGGAAAGTTAGATAAATTAAACGCAATAAATATATTTTGTTAATACTATTTTTAAAATGTCATTTTTATCTTCAGTGATTCAAATGCGTGATTTGCAATCCTGAGATCAAATGTGATAAATACGTTTTTAAAATAATATGTTTATGAATTAATCTTAAGTGATTTGTTGAAAAAATTAGTAGCATCTCGCTTTTTTTATTTTATTCCACAAGTGCTTGTGATACGGTAAGATATCAACATTCATTCCATTTCTTTCAGGAAACTTGACAGCGTTTGTAAACAAAGCTAACTAATAAAGAGGAAGAAATTTCCATTCCATTTCCTCTTGTTTCACATTAACGTTTAATGTTGCCGTTGTGAGCGAACTAAAAATAACTCTCTGTGAGATGTAGGTGAAAGTTCAGCTCATCTCGTCTGACCTCGTGCGATCCTAGCAAACGCTCTTTGCCCGTGGTCTCATGTCTTCTGATCCTATCCTTCCGTATCCAAGAGTTTTTTCCCCCCTCTCCTCTTGGAAAATTGTTGAGTGATGGTCTAGCTTAGTCTTGAAAGAAAAAAAAAAGTAAAATAGTCTTTAAACTTAATCGTCTGCATTGTGAATTTTCTTCTGATTTTTCTTGAGGATTTTATTTGTTCCATGCTTTTAAGTCATTGCTGAGTTTTGTCAAGAAATGTTTAGTTAATTGACAAGTGCTTTGGTTCTCGATTTCTCCTTATTAACGATTTCGACATTATAACTCTTGTTAAATCATTTTCTTATAATCTGGTTGTAAAGTTGGTAAAAAGTACCTTTTCCATGCTGGTTCTCTTTAGTGTGTCAAGAGCTACTACAACTATATGAAGGTAAACATGACTTAAATGGCTTAAAGTTTGCAATTAAATCTTTTGCTTTAGTTTCGTTAAATGCTTAGTTAACTCTTAGTGTTCATGTTTTAGCTTTAAATAAAATTGTGACCGCTGTCCTTCCTGAAAAAGAAAAAATAGAATCGGCTGGTTAATTGATTTGTTCTTTAGGGTACTTTAAAGGATTAAGAATGAGCAAGTTGAAATATCACCTTTGCTAATGAGTGAAAATTCTGTTTTATTCTGATAATCTGCTTAGAAGATTATCTTCTGTAATGCTTCGTATTAAGAAGTATCGAATTGGAAGAAAAGTGAACTTCAAAATATAAGAGTGGTTTAAAATAGAGAACTATCATAATTGCGTAATATTCTTAAATTTTTATCTGTACTTTTTGTATTTATTTTTATTGCGTTATGTTTTAGTGAACTAATGTTTGCAATTAACGAATTTTCAACTAAAGTTAGCTATTCTTCAGATTTTCCTACTGCTTAAACATCGCTTTATACTTGAGAAATCTTTTGTCAACGAGTTTTTGTGCGGAATAAATGTATTTTAAACTTTAAAAATGCTTGAAATATTTTATATTTTTATGATATTTTTTAAAAATTAAAATTCTGTAATATTATTAATTGTGGATTTAAGTATAAAATTAAGGCAAGATAAACTTAGATTTTTTTCGCTATTTTTAAAATTTTAATGCCAATATTGCATTTCACAGTGATTCTGCTAAAACATTATTTTATTAGCTAAAATAATGCTAAAAGCATAAATAATTTTTAAAAGCATTATTTTATGTTTAAAAGTATTCAGAATATTTGTCTTTTTTTTTTCCTTCGTGTGAAACATTAATTTGTCCTTTGATTCTGGAGTTTAAAAAAACTAAGCAAAGTTCAAAGCCTTTAAATAATAATTGTAATAATTTGTAGTATATAATCTTGTAATAATTTGTCTTTCTAACCATGGATAATTTGGTGAAATCGTATTTATATGAATGATGTGATCCTGTAATAATTTTAAAACCGCCTATTTGTTTTTTATAGAACAGCTAATTTAAATTTTATTAAGTCTGTAATTGTGGTCTACTAACCCAAAAATATTTGATCTAGTGCATTTGTTCTTGATCTAAATACTTCGTTCCTTAAACCTTCGCGTTTGATCTCCTGAACTGATGACACTATAAATAGACGCATGTTGTATACTAAGAACAATCCAGACTAATTTTTTAGTTTCATTTCTTGGCAGTCTCTTATGTTCATTCATCTTCTTTAGAGTTTTTATATTTGTGTTCATTTATATTTATATAGTTTCATTCGCATTACTTAATTTTGATGCTGGAAAAGAATTGCAATCCTACTTCTTGTCTTTATTGCTACAAAATCCTTCATTTCAGTTTTTAAAAAAAGGGTAATTGAAAACTATTTTCCTTTAAAACAAGTCACAAATTTCGATTCCATACAAGTTGTTCAAAACACGCACACACACACGCACACAAGATGTACCGTCATATTCTGTATGTATTGCTTTTATGCGAATAGTAAGTTTTCTAGAATTCATTAACATTTTCATATGATATTTAAATGATTGTTTTTAATCCTTTGATCAGTGTATTAAGTATTTAACATGTTGAATAGCTACTAAAACAGAACTAAAATGCAACTTTGCTAACATCATTTGTTCGCGAAAAGGTAAGCATTTTGGAAATTTTGTTTTTGATGGCAGATTTTTATGTGCCAAATCTTTTTAGGTTTAACATAGGTTCATGCAAAATTTAAATTTTAGCAATTTTATTTCTTGGGTACTTATGGGAAAAAATATCTGTTAAGTTTTCTGTGTATTTTCTGTAATTTGGCGTTTTTTTTCTTTCTCTCCCGATTTTGTGCGTAAATTTCTTTTTTAATTTATATTTTGGTCTGAATTATTACCGCTTTTTTGCATTAAAAAAAATCTCCCTGCTCTAAACTTAAATTAAACTGTCGACAAGAGAAAAAGGTTGAAAAAACAAGAAAAGAGTCTCGTGAATGTGTAATAATTTTCGTGATAGGGATTAAACATGACCACTTCTATATACTTCAGGCAATTATGCAACATTTTCTTTTTTATTTTATTTATTATAATGTTTTTTTGGAAAAAGCGGGGTTGATTGTTCATTCAGTAACTATAAACCAAGAAAGAAAGAAAGTTTGTTGTGATTTTTTTTTTTGCATGAGTCATTTCCGTGCTTATGTTTGCATTGGTGTGTCATTACAACAATGTCTTACGATGCTTATGATGCAATTTTATTGTAAGAGAAAAACTTGACTGCGCACGTGGTTTATTGTTTTTGTTCAAAATTTCATTGAACTTCGTAACTCTTCGTTGAATTTGCTAACAACTATCTCATTTTCTTCTAATGTTTGTTACTCTGGATTCCAAGAGAGTATGATAAGCTAGGTGATGATATTTGATTACCCAAACACACTTCAAACCTTTATACTCTGGTAGTAACCTTTGATACTTGTGGGACTTTTATAAAGAGCCAATCGCAAGTCTTCCGCATTGGAATCGCGCGCTTCTCCGACTATATTTAGTTTCGTGGCTTTTGTCTACAAATAGATGCTGTTGTTTCATCGTTGTTGTGTGGTTGCTCTAATAGAATAACAGAAAATGTATTCCGAATATTCTCTTGCGGGGAATTCTGTTGTGTCCCGAGTAGTGAAATTTCCTCTACTTTCTGGTAAGATTTTTTAATCAGTTGACTTTTATTCGATTTTTAATAGCAATTTTTCGAAATATTTCTAATCTAATTTAACATGCAAATATTATTTTTTGTTTGCTCACATTTTATGAGCTACCGTATTGCAATAAAACTTTGTCGACTTATTCCTTGCACTTGCGCGAAGATTATAAGCATAGTGTATATATAAACATGAATTTTTATTTGTTCATATTTTATGTGCTGCCATACCATTCATCCCATGACGTTAAAACTTTGCCTAGTTTATTGCTTTGAAAATAAAAACTCAATATTTTTCACATAGCCAGTTGTATGTTGAGTAATCATGAGTCAGTCAAGAAATGTGTTTTTGCTGAAAACAGAAAAACAAAATATTGTCTTCTCTAAAATATACTTGAATAATAAAGTAATAAAATATATAAATATTATTTATGATTCTCCTTTATACATTTAATTTCAATGAGCGTATTCATTATCGATAAGAAAATAAATATCATTCCTTCTATCATTCCTAATTAAACAAGATAGCTATGTAAAATTTCAAATTATATTTCCAAAATTATTCTTAAAATTATTCTTGGTTGATAAGAAAATTAAGTATACTTTTTCTACTGTCTTGTAATTACTTTTTTTTTTTTTACTTCAGTTTGAAATAAAGCCAGTTTTCGAATTACGTCTGCTGAATAAATAGAATAGCATTTTTAATAGTATGTAATAGTATTTTTAATAGTAACTTGGGTTTTTTTTTTTTTTTTTTTTTTTTTTTTTTGTATATTGTTACAATTTTTGTAATGAGCTAATATTGTAGCTACGGCTTATATATTAACTTGCTGAGGGAAATATTTCTTGGAGTTTATAGAGAGCATTTATTTTTTCTTATGCCATATCTTCACTATGAAACAAAATTTAGTTTCACTAAGCCTGAAATGCAAAATATTCAGAACTATTTTTAGTCTTTCGCTTCCTCTTTTGTCTTCATTGCTTAGTTTGATGGAAGCGAAATTAAAAAAAAAATTTGATCTCGTCATTATGTTAAATGCCATTTTTCCTCATTGCAGCGTGACAATCTCTTTATTATTCCGACCTTTCCACCCGAAGTTATTGTTAAATATTTTTCGTTTGCAATGCCATTTTCCTTTCTCTTCAATGTCTTGATTTTTTTTTATTTCCATTTTTTCTTCCACGTGAGAGAAACGTGGACATGAAATGAAAAATAACTTTGAACTTTTGTTCGCTAGATGAAATTCATTCTTACAAATTCATCAGTGATCCGATGCGAAATTCGCGTTACGAACAGAACACGTTCATCGGAATTTCGAAATATATCAGTGTTACAAATCATAAAAATGCTCACATGTATTTTGTGTTTATTTGTTTACTAACAATGAATAAATGAATTATAAAAATAGTACCTCCCAGGATTAGTATTGTGTTGAAACGAGGTAACATCGCAATTAGGTGAATATTTGTTGGATTTTTAATTTTTTATACCTGTCATTAAAAATGCCATATTTGTATTTATTAATATTTGTAGGTGAAAAATCCCAACAATTTATTGTTGCAGAGAAACAGACGAATATTGGTCTACTCTTCCGTATTTATTTAATTTCAAAAGTATTAATATATATCGCCTATGATTATTCATAATTTTCTTTATGCAATTTGGTTAATTTTTATAAGATTATCTTTCTTTTTTGCATTGATGTAAAACTGATGAAGAAAATAATTTAATAATTTTAAAACAATGTATAAATTATAATTATTATTGGCACATTAAACCGTGTTACAAATTCAAATCCAATTGTATCAGGATAAAATTATTTTCATACTTTTTAGTTTCCTATAGCTTTTGATTATGGAATTTGAGATTAATTATGGAAACATTTATTTTCCTTGAAATTAAATTTTACTGAAATCTGTTGTTTTCATCTATATGTTTAAAATAATTGGAAAAACAAAGAACTATTTCCCTAGATCTAACCATTGGTCTGATGTTACGGATAATCAGTTTTCACTTATTCTCTTACAGATCACTATTGTATATTCTTGTAGAGTGTCTGTGATTTGCCCTCGAATACTTTTTTTTTCAGCCGTCACATCTTAATTTGTGCGATTTGTTTTCTAAATTTCCTCATGTTTATCTTTTATTATTTTAGCATTACGTCATACTTTGCATCATGATTGGTTTATTTTTCTCTGTGGTTTCTACATTTTTAGACATTTGCCCTTATTTTTCATCCGATTTTATTATAAATTGTTATTAATATTTTAGTGCTATGTAATGAATGTGGCATAGCTTAGCCAAAGAACGGCCTAAACAACAACAAAAATATCAAACATGCTTATGACTACCTATCAGTTCCAAGTGATTTTACAAGTCTTAGAAGGAGACCTATGCATTCAATTTTATGGTTAACCTAATTTCACTTTGGAAATAAAGCTAATCAAGTCAAAATATTTTGTTTTGAAATATTAATTAATATTAATAAACCTTTTGCTAGGAAAAGTATTTATCGATATTGTTTGACATGATAAAATTACTACTAATTAATATGATAGAGTAATGACTAGTCAAATTTTGAATTGCATTTAAATGTATAATTTTAACGCTGTTGCTAAAGCTGTTAAAGATGTGCATCTGTTTTATGCATATGCTCCGCATCAAAACAACTTTCATTATTACTTTGCTTGACCGGTATGTTCTTTTTTATACATTCACAGAAAAGTAATCCTGAAAAACGAATCATGACCATTCGTTTCGGGAAAAATATAGTATGCATCGAATAAGTGGGACAGGTGTGGTAGAAATTGGAAGATGTGGCACCACTGTTTATGTTAATTCTTCCAGTGAGAGTTAGGCACGTGTGTGTGTGCTTGGCTGCTTCCGCGTCTAGCTCTGTTTTCATGCGTCCTAATTTAATGCCAAAACACGCCGCTCAAGGCTCGTAACGCTCAAAATATCATCAACTTTGTTTTCTATTTCTTTTTGTGACTGAATGACTTAATTTTTTTTGTCTGCACCAATAGAATTGAAACACCTCATAGATTTGCCTCCCTTTCCAACCAATCATAGAACATTTTTTTCACCTGCGATAAATTTTCGATCTTCGTCGTTAGTGAGGTGGCAGCTTTCCCTGGCACAATGCCCACATTGTAGTTGGATGACGAGGATTGGTTACGTCCTTTGACGTGTCGAACGTCGGCGGATCTGGCGATATACGGACGATCTTGGAATATTGTGGCGTGATCGTGGATGACGTTGCTTTATCGTGTACCTGAACATGCAAAATACCTGATATCAGATCTTTTTTTTTTTTTATGCGTCGGTGATTTCTTTTGAGCTCTGAATTGTCAATCGTTTTAGGCCACATGGGGCAGAATTGAATTTCATTTTTTTTTTTTTTTTTGTTCTTGTTGAATGATTATCGAAAACAAATTCTTACTAGGGGGGAATAAAAGAATGAAATAACAACTGAATAAAATTTCTCTTTTAGAACATCTTTTTATCATCTCTTATATGACATACTTTGAAAATATTTTCATATTTTTTTTATAACAAATCAGTTTTTGATTAATGATTTAGTGAAATAATTTTTCACTTTTTTAAGATTTTATATTTTGAAATGGAAATGAAAGTTAAACATGGAATATAGAATTACAGATAATATTTAAATGCAACATTTAAATCTGAGATATTTCATGCGCCTTTTTCTTATATATCAATTTAATGAACGATTATTTATAATTTTTTGTATTTTGATTTATGACAGTTTCAGAATTTATTTGCTGCTTTAAAATTTATTTTGGTTCATAATGCATAGATTCTCGTTTGCAGGAAAATTATGAGAGATCGTTCCTCGCAGTAAATCATACGTGTTGAATGATTTTAAAAATAAATATCCTCCTTTCACCATATAAATACCTTTTAGATCCCTTCCCCCATATTCGGAAGTGGGGGCTTGTTTTAACGCCTCTTGACTCAATGAATTTGTTTTTCTTATGAATTAGTATAAACACCCTCGAGTTGCATGTGAATATTATATTCACTTTTGAGAAAATAAAGTATGGCATAAATTGGAATACCCCCACCCCCTTTTTTTTATCTTTTTCTTCCAAGTTTATTTAATGCTCACCGTTGAATCATGAAGCTATGTAGGAAACTCGCATCTAATATATGTGATAATCTACCAAGAGATTATACATTAGTACTACTGTGAGAATAAAATGAAATGTAGGTCAAGTTTTAAAATTTCTTTAATTATTAGTGAGGATATATTTTGTTTTGTACAACAAAATTCGATTTTTATATCTGCCACCTTTCGTGATTCCCCCCCCCCCCCCCCGACCTGCAGTTTTTTTGTTTTTCTGGCTTCTTACCCAGAATAATTTTTTTTCTTTCGAAATTGTCGTATTTGACTATATTTTTTTTTGTGTGTGTATTCGATTTCTGTCATCTGATTTTTTTTTTTTTTTTTTTGCGAGATTTCTGTTATGTTTGGATCGAATGTTTAGAAAATGCGCTGCTTAAAAGTGACATGTTGCAATATTGCTTATAGCGATCTTAAGAAAAATGAGGTATTTTATATGATAAAGATGAAATAATTATATCAGTGTTTTTTTTTAAAGGAGTTTAAATAGTTGAAATGGAAATGAATTCAGTTTGTGTCAGTTATTACTTTTTATATATTTCAGTAAAAAAAAGTTTGATAAAAAATATTCTGACTAATTAATGCTATCCTTACTTTCGTATTGTTCTGAAGTATGCAAATTGAATCTGATGGCCAAGTTTTTATACATCAATTTTATTTGAGAAATACTTAATATTTTTGTCACGTTTTGTAAATTGCTTTCTTGTGAAGAGAAAACATGAAATCGTTTTGTAATGCGCCTAAAAAGTAGATAGTCAACTTTCAGTTTGACATTCGCTGCCGTACTTTTCCAGAGTTCAAAGTACTCTTGCGCTCGAAGGGGATTTAAAAAAAATTCTTCACTTGTTCCTTGTGTTTGCGAAATCCGTAAACCATTTGTTTGATGTGTCAGTAAGAATTTCTTTCAGGAACTTGCGGAATTAATAACTCAATGCAGTAAAGATTCAAGCGTTAAAATAGTAGGAACATTTTTTTAAAAATAGTTTCGTAATTAAAATATTTTATCATTTCCTTGTTTCAAGATAAATCTTCTAAAATCAGTTTTTTTTTTTGTGTAGGAAATCGAATTTTATGTAAACTTTCTTTAAGTATTTTATTAAAATTCATTTTATAAATATGCTGAAATGGGTGCTTGTTGAAATGCACAGAAGTTACCGATGAGTATTATGCTTTCAATAGCTTCCTTTGAAGAACTTCAAAAGGTTTTAAGAACCATCGGCAAATTTCCGATATTATAGTTCGCGAATAGTGATTTTGAAAAATTTAATTTTTAGCTGTTTATAGATTGCTTTTATTTCATCGCAGATTTTTATGATTTGAAGGACAGGATCTTCAATATTTGTGATTTTTTAAAAACTTTCATCTGCTTTACTATTGGGGGAAAAAAAAAACTTTTAATTTTTTGTATTTTTCCCTTCAATATTTTAAAAATTTGATTTTTATTGTTATTGTTTTTTCGTTATTGTTATCGATAAAACAATTAGAACTTGAGATTTTGATGAATCTCCACATTTGAGACCTTCCTGTGTCCAAAATTTTAAAATTGTTTGTCTAAAAACACTTTTAGCTATGAATGAAATTTGATGTACTATACACTAAGTTTATAGATTTTTTAAAATCAAATTTTGAATGAAACTCATTCAGAAGTTGCAATTTCGCTGAGGGGTCTGTCCGAATATAATTGAACTTAACTACTGAACGAAGCGAGATAGATGGATAAAATTTGGTACGCAAATCCAACATTTAAAATATCAACCAACTCTAATCCCTCAAACACTGACCGGCGGTTACACGATAACTCATCGCAATGATTGAAATTGATATCCCATTGTGCGACTGCATTTATAGTTCTGTGTGGACTTTTGGTTTTAGTCGGTTGTAAGAAAGACATTCAAAATATTCATTCGATTTTCTGGTGTTTGTGTTTGAAGCTCATCCCAGCATTTATTCCTTCCTTATAATAATAATAAACGTAGTATTCATACTATTAATCTTTTGTATTTCTTTGCCAACTGTGTGCAAACGGTTACTAATACACAAATACGTTTGTTAGAGAACGTGCGAGAAAATTCGGAGAGGTTACCGCCACTGGTATTGTCATTTCTTTATCGTAATTACAAGGCATCAGAATTGCCACGTGTTCTCAAGTAGTACAAGTGTACTTTATTCGTGTGTAACGAAGAGAGAGAGAGAGAGAAAAGCCATGACATTTTATTACTTAATAAAACCATTGTTAGCAAGAAGCAGTTTGCATCTTTTAGTCTTGACACTCGATCTGTTATTTTTTTAACCTTCAGTTCAGTCAGCAATCATCGTTTGTTATTTATTAACACGCCTTGTCTGACGCGTAAAAAGGATAGGTTCGATATCATGATTTTTAATGCCAATCGACTCGCACGGCATTGATTTATTTTTGTGTAAATTGGAAACATTGTGGATGCCATAAAAATCGAATTTCATTAGATTTTTTTTGTTCTTATTTTAAACTTTTTCCCACCTTGTGGAGCATTTCATCTCTTCATTTCCTCTGCTTTTAAAACAATCTATATTTACAAGGTAATATAATTTTCGAGAACTAAGCAGGAAAATCAAAAATGAATATTAAGATACATTTTTGAGCAAAAGAAAGTGTGTAGAAAATTTACTGATCTCTAGAATCGAGCCAGTTCTAATTTAATGTTATTTCATTTAATATTTGATTGTATATATATTTTTCCTCTCTTCAAAATAAAATTAGAATGTAGAAGTTAATCACCTTGTTTATATTAGTAGTATTTTTGGAATTATTTTCGAAATGCTTGAAATAATCGATTTTATTAAATAATTCCTGGTAATTTAATATTTTTTTAGTATTCTTGTTGCTTTTCTCTTTTTAGCTATTATATTTTTTAAAAAGTACATTTGCAGAGGGAATAATTTTTTTTCACTCTGAAGTAAAATTATAAATTATTTATAGTGACTTAATTTTGATGCTTCAAATGAATTTATCAAAGTATTTAAACATATCGTAGAAGTTAAAAGTTATTGTAATATTAAAAAAATTACCTTTTTATTTTTTTACTAATACTTACATGTCCATATACTGTAAAATGTTTAAAATAAAAATTCGGAAATTGCGTCATTCGTATTGATATACTGTTTGTGCATAAAATGAACATACCTTATTTGCTTATTTATAAGTGTATAAACAACGTGGAGTCTTTGCTTCTCTATTTTGTTGAAGTCAAAACCTTGAGGTTGATGCCCAACTGTTTTGTTCTGTTATTTTTCATCTGTGAAGAAAAGTATGAAATGAACTTTTTATCACTGGATAAATATATATTAGATATGCACACACTAAATGTAAGAATCTCAGTGAATATTAAAATCGCTCATTTGCAATGTATCCATTAATAAATGTATTAATGATGTATGTAGAGGAACATTTGTGATACTTGAAATTAAAAGCTAATTAATTTCCTCATTAATTATAGGTAGTTAGATGTAGAAATAATTATTTTCGGTATCATGCTTAAACCTAAGTATATTTATCTTATATGATTTGTTTATAAGATAGACCGTGAAGAAAACGATGTGGTGCAAAATGTATGTCAGGTTCTAGAAACCTCTACCTAAGATTTGAAATACTGTTTTATGTAATCTTTAATAGACAAATCTTGACTTCCTTTTTATTTACTTACTTTTATCACCGTTATGATTATTTTCCTTCTTCAGTTTTTCTTAGCTGAAAGTTGCGCTCTCTAAAACTTCCAAAATAACATTTCTCTTCCTTAAATTTGTTACCCCCGATTTGATTGATATGACTGGACCGAAAGTTTTTCCTGGTGAACAAACAATAGCTCCCAGACCGGATTAGCTAAATATTAATACTTGTAATTTCCTCGTCATTCTGCTCTTTCAGATTTTTACGAAATATTAGTGGCGTGATTTTTAAAATGACGCAAAAAGACCTTGACATATTCGAGAACCAGGTGAGGAAAACTTCGTTCGCTGTCTTTTCATATTGCCGGTTTTTAATGTTAAGTGTCCAGAAGTGTTTTATTCCGTCAAAGGTGGTATTTCCGGCTAATTTTGGTCTACTACTAGCTGCTCTTTGAATTTTCGTTTATATTTCGTAACTTTATATATTTGAATCATGCAGTTAATCCAGGTGCGTCTCTCTTATGGCATTATATAGAAAAACTATTTTAATCGTCTATGCTGTAAAACGTTTTTCAATTTTCGTATAAATCGTTTAAAATATCTTATTGTTAGATCAAAATTATTTAAATTCTTTCATTGTGCACATTTTTATCAAGTTACTTCATTTTCCTTTTTTGAAAATTGTAATAGGTAAATATTATATGATTATATGCAATTATTATAAATATTATATGATTATATGCCTTTTGATTATATGCAAATACTCGCCCGCAGTTTTGTATTCTTTTAGAAAAATATCAATTATATTTATAAACTGTAGTCTAAAAACTATGATTTTGATAAATATTAGAATTTAACATTTCATTAATATTGAGGAAGAAATAAAGAATCGTAACTGTCTGGAAAAATAAAATTTCATTATGCTTGCAAACTGTTTTGAAATATTGAATTCATCATGCATCTGCAGCAACTTAATAATGCAATAATAAAATTTAGAAACGCAAAATAAAATCACCGATTTTCTTTCTTTTTTAAATATATAATCCTTTTCAGCAATAACTGAAGCTGAAAGTGTGTTTTGAAAATGTTTTTTCTACGCATTATTTTACTTGATTATCGTTTGAAAGTGAATTATTCCTAGGGTTTTTGAATTACTTCTTCATGGTTTCTAATTTTTTTTAAAGATATTTAAAACCTTGAATGTGCAGTGAAACATTTAACCCATTAAATGTTTGTTTTCCGAACTTGGTTTCTGTTGCATACAGATTCCCCTCAACCTCTTCGTCCTTTCCATCCAGTAACCAATCAAATTTATTACTTTCACTTTGCTTTCAGATTTTGAAAGTTATTTTTTAATAGTATCAAATATATTTTATTTATGTAAATTCGGTTCGAAATAAATTTTATATATAGATAATATGATGATTTTTTTAAAATTTGTAGCCACTATATTTAGATAAAAGAAACATAAAAAAATTATACTAAGAACCGGTATCATTTATCTGAAACTGGGTTTTTACTTTCGTCTTCTTGCATTATGGAAGGAAATAAGGCATCATTGGGTAAACTATTGTTCTAAGCCGCTGTGATAAGGCCTCTGCAAGTAAATAACGAACCCTTCCTTCTAAATTCCACCTACGCTTTGTTATCAGTCCGTCTTTTTAAAGCCTCTTTCCTTTCCGTTGATTACTTTGAAATAAATCGGATGTTAGGGTCAGTTAACCGGCATTTGGAGGGTTTCTTTTAATAGTGAATAAAACGAAAGGTTGTCTTTCTTGGATTCCAAAGATATACCCAAACTGAACAAAACTATCGATTTAAAACGGAATATTGGCTGAAATATCAATAGTGGATTTACTTGAAGTAAGTAATTAGATGCGAGTTTTAGTGAAAAGTATAATTTTTAAAAACATTTTGTTTAATGTATTGAAAAGGTCGCGGATTTCCAGAACTAAATATTTACTATACTAATTGGTTTTGGATATATATTGATTAAATTTAGAAATGAAATTTAAGAAACAAGTATTTTTTTTCTATGTACCTTCTGAATTTATAAAATCTGAGCTTTGCGAAATGATACATGTGAGATTTTATTTACTGCTATATTGCCAGTTTTTTATTTTTATTTACCTTTGATTGCCATGTATGGAAACTAAAAATTGTACATAAAATTTTTGATGTCAATGCACTTAAACATACGTCATTCTGGAATCGAAGAAGGAATAAAACAAACGTATGGTTGCTTTTTTTTTTTAATGTAGCGTAAAATAGCGCATCATTAAAAAGTAATAATGAGGTATAAGAAGTATCCAATCAACGTTAATTTGTCTTGTTTGGGGTAGAATATTGATCTGATGTAAAAATAAAAGATGTGCGCTGGTTGTAAAGAATAACAATATTTCGTGATTTGCGCTCTTCTAAAAATATGCCATAAAGGAAATCGTATCCTACTTTTATGAATTATATTTTCATTGCTTTATATCTGACGAATGAAAATGTTATTTTAATTTATCGCTAGGCTTAAATTTTATTTAGATCTTAAAATATTAATTTTATTTGAAGCGTCTGTTGGAACTTCAGTTTCAGTTTTCATGCTTTAGTGCTTTCTTATTGCTCATATGTGGAGTTATTTTTACTTTTATTATCGCCAAAAATACATATTGATTGTCATTCAGGTAAAGGTTTTTTTATAATTCCCATTTGTTAGATAAGCAAAACTATAACCATTGAAGCATTTTTGAGAAATTATTTTATCTGTTTGTGATTATGCTAGATGCATGATATTCTGTCCCATACTGCAAAGTATTTATTTCTGTGTATATTTATTTTTTAAAAAATAAAAATTTTGGATAACTTTTTATTGTTTGATAGATGGATATTGTTGTATTTGATAAGTTTAATGGTTAAACTTTATGATCCTATTATTTTCTTTTACGAGTTATTTAATAGTGTTTTCTATTCTAGAAAATCCAATGGAGGACTATCTTCAATATATTGGTGGCACAGTAGGTATAGCAGCATTAACCGGAGCTGCTGCCGCCACTGCTATCTACATGGCTTGCTCACCAACTCCTATATCTCCACCAGTGGACATAGATGACCAATCTTGTGAAATTCCTGTGAGTTAAAATTAAAAAAAAAACTTATTTAATTGTCCCAAATAAAATCTTTTATTTTAGGTAATTTGTTTGTAATTGGAAAAATATATATTTAAGCTGTAAAATCTTAAAATGATTTTCTATTGCTGCTTTTGCCATATGGTGCTGAAATCCATTGTTATTCCCAACATGGAAGGATTGTTTCTTAAAATTGTGTTAATCATATGAAGATAATGAATATTAATATGCATTAATATGAAAGCCTTTATTTCAATTGAATGGTTTGATGTTTTGATTTATAATATTTTTTAAAGTTTTGGTTATCTTATGTTATTAAATTATTACTATTTATAGAATTAGCTCTTAAGTAAATCTTTTGATTATCAAAATTTAGGTTCCTTCTTGTATTATTAGGACTTAAATATAGGACACATAGTATAATTGTAATACTTTTTAAGTGTTATCAACTACATTATTTGTTTTTGCTTTTATTATTTTACTAGGTCTGTTGCTTGCACAAGAGTGTTTAAGACTTCAGTTATCCATTCATTATTTTAATTAAACTAGTCATTTAGAAATAATGTTGTATTATACAAAAAGTTGATTGTATTTCATTTCTAATACTCCTTTTGATTTTTGCTTCAGAATTCTGATGGAGCCAGACAGTCACGACTTGCTCCTCCAGGTGGATTCACAAGTTTTCTCTATGAAGATGCAAAAACACTTTATGAAATGATGCATAGAGGCAATAAAATTTCTGGTGGGTACAATTTCATAAAAGGTTTATTTATTGATCACTAATTATTACTTATAAAATGTATTAATTAAGCAGCTTGATACTTAAAATGTTATTACCTGTTTCTTGCAGGAAATGGAAACTGCTTGGGTTACAAAATTTCCAAAACTGAATATGCATGGGTTTCTTATAAAGAGGTTAGTTAACTTAAAAGCAGATTTAATTTGTTTGTCTCTTGAAGTTCTTTACATAAATGAAATTAATTTCTGTGTATCCTTTGAGTTTGTCATTAATTTGTCAGCCTAAATAATAAGAGTAGTTCCTCTAGCAAACTTGGGAGATTATGCTACTGTACTGTTTGCATGGTATTTTAGTTATTTATAATAATGCAATATATTTATCATAGGTGATTGAAAGATCCAGAAATATTGCTTCAGGCTTGGTGCAAATAGGAATGGAGCCTGGACAAAACTCGTTTGTAGGAATTTACTCACAGAATTCAGTTGAGGTGATTATGCTTTGAAAATTTATTAAATTTTTTTTACTATCTGTATTTTATAATAGCATTACATTGTATCAGTTATGAAAATTGTTATTATCATTTTCAATATATGTATATATATATATATATATATTTGTTTTATAGTGGATTCTGACTGAACAAGCTTGTTATAACCAATCTACTGTGATAGTGCCATTATATGATACTCTTGGACCACATGCTTGCTCTTTCATTATAAACCAAGGTGAATTGCAATTTAAAATCTAGCTTTTTTGACACTTTTATTTTGTAATTAAATTAATTCTTTTTTATAAATGTAAGATATTTTTAAAGTATTACAATATTTCTTCTTTATCTATAAAAAAAATTTATAAAAGTTATGAATTTTTTTCCTTTCTAATTTCGGAAGGAAAAGCATATACTGTAAATTTTGCATATCTTGTTGGACATTTTTTAAGTTTTTACTATTTTAAAATAATTTTCTTTGCAATTAAAAGTATTTTAAATTGAAAGTAGCAATCTCTGAATTATATCTCAGAATTTTGTTTAGAAATAGGCATATTGCATGATTTTAAAGGATTTCTTTTAAACAATTACCTTTTTATTCAGTTTGATAAGGTTTTTTTTTTTTTTTTAAAAATAAAGACTGAGGCAGTTACATATTTGTTATACATAATTGTAATTCCATATTTTTAGCTATTTAATTAAAAGGAAAACAGTTTATTCTAATCTTTAATTTATTTTGCATATTCAGTATTTTTGTATTGCATTAGAGAATGCATATTAAACAAGAAAGTGATTTTTTTTTTGTTGATAAGTTAATTGTTGTAGGAGATATATATCTTTTAATATTTTACTTGATTGCCCATTTAGGCAATATTTAAATAGTTATAAATGATGCAAATATGACATCTGAAAGTGAATGGATTGTTTTATTATCTTACTATACTTTTCATTAATATCTGTTATTGCCTGTCTTGCTTAAAATTGACCAACACTTATTTGCTGATGATATATTCATTAATGTTATAAATTGTTTTTCAGCGGAGATAAAATTTGTTATCTGTGATAAAGAAGAAAAGGCTAAATCTCTCTTAGAGAAAAGTGATGATACACCTTGCCTAAAACACATCATTGTTGTAAATGGCTTCAGTAATGAAACCAAACAAATTGCTACTGAGAAAGGTGTCCAGTTAAATACTCTGAAGGAAATAGAGGTATAACTTTTGAAGTGCTAAAAAAATGTATTGATATTTGAACTATTGATATTGATATTTTACACATTCAAATATATTAAATATGTTAAATAATTTTTAAATGTGAAATTCAAATATACATGAAACAGTCACTGAAACTGATTTTGAAGTAGGAAAAAAATTCACCAGTATGTATTTGGGAATTTTTAAAATTATAATTTTGGTGTGCTAGGTATAGGCATATATACTCATATTATTATTAATGTAAATTAGGAAATTATTAAAGTAACAGGAGAGAATTTCTTATTCAAATTTAAAAAAATATTATAAAAGAAAAAAATAAAGTTTAATGCATATTAATTTTATATTTCATTCATTTTTTAATTTTTTTCTTTTCTAGGAATTAGGAGCACAGCATCCTGTAGAAGTGATGGTAAGTTTTATGAATATTTCTCAAATTTTTTTTACCTTCTCTATTAGATTTTGCTGTTCGAGCAGCAACTCTAGGTAATCATTGTGAAGTGTTTAATCATAATTTATTTCTTGTATCCAGTTGTATTTAACTGCAAGTAAGAAATTTCTTTTTCCTTTCCATGATTCATGCATATGAAATAGCTATTTGTTTTCTTTATTTAATTACTTAATTAAAATATATAAATTCAGTTTTCTTAATTTTTATATAATTAAATATTATACATAGTTTTATTTAATAAGTTTTATAAGTAAGAGGGGAAAAAAAGGCTTCAAATTTGACTGCAATCAATAATTGAGAATGCATGTTCTTAGAAACCTTTAAGACTCTCATTAAATAATTACATATTAAAAAATAAACATAAATATTATTTTGATAATTTATAATAAAGATTTAAGCATTATGTAGTATTTTATTTAATAATAAAACTGCAGATTCTTTTAAAAACTGTTTTATAATCAGCTTCTATGGTAACATTATCTTTTATATAATAATTATCTTTTGATAATGATTTCATACCTTGCAATTTTTTGCCAACTTGGCATCATATGAATATGGATAAACTCTGTTTAGCTTTAAGCATGTACCACATTTATTTAAATACTTTATTTTTATGCTCATTACAAAAATATCTTGCAAAAGAGAAAAGCATTTTTAAAATTGTATGTTTCTGTTAAAACTTATATTTTAAAAATTCTTCCATAGCCACCTAAGCCAGAGGATATTGCTACTGTTTGCTATACAAGTGGCACAACTGGTGATCCTAAAGGAGTAATGTTAACACATGCTAACATAATTATTGATGCCTGTGCTGTCATTGAGCAATTAGTAAGTACTTAATTGATTATCAGTTGTCATAGATATATTAAATTGAAAAGACATTTTTAAACATGGAGGGAAATGTGTTCACTTATTGTAAACTATGTGCTTGTTTCCATTACTTTGACTTCTTTCTTTCTTTTTTTTTTCGTGCTTATACATTGTTTAATTTTTACTTTTTAAAGTATTAAAATGGCAACACATTTTTGTGAAGTTGTAGATTTTAGCATTCTTAAAAGTGAATTTTATCATTTTGATGATTAATTTTCTTTTATATAATTATATCTGAAGTACTTTTTACATAAATTTTCATTTTACTTGGTGTTTGTATTTGACACAATTAATTCATAAAGTTTAGCTTTAAAAAAAAAATGTGTCATGTTTGATAAAATAACTTTTTAATAATTTCTTCATTTTATTTAATCAAAATTTATCTTAAAAATGGTTTTAAAGTTGTATTTCATTATTTTGATGTTTAATCCTAAATTCTGTTATTTCTCTTATGTAATATGTCATCTAATGAGTTAAAAAATAATATAGTTTCATATAGCGTTTCTTTTCATTCTTCTTTTAGCGGCATGTAAGTAATGCATTTATAAAATTTATTACTATTTAAAATTTAAGAAAAAAAAATATAGTTAATGTAGTATTAATTTTTTGTTTGTTTTGTTTGTGTGTTATTAGGGTGAGTATGCACCTAATAAGGATGATGTAATGATGTCGTTTTTACCACTGGCTCACATGTTGGAAAGATTGTGCGAGGTAAGTTCTTTACATTCCAATAACATGAAAACATTTTTTTCTAATCAAAGACACTTATGTTAGGAATTTTGATTTACATTACCTGTGCAAATTAAGAATGAACACTTAGATAGTTATTTATATTAATATCATATTTCTGGTGATACTTTTATTAAAATATTGTTTAAATTTTTTTTTAATGTATGCAATAGGCTTTAGTGCTTTTATAAATTGTAATCAAAGACTATTTTCAATAATTATTTATAGGAATTTCTTATAATTATTGAAATTATTTTGCATTTTTTATGCAAACCAATTTTCTTTGGGAAGTAAAAATTCTGTATCTCTATTGCATTGAAGTTAAAGTTTTTAATTTTGTTTTATGAGTTAATTCTCTTTCTTTATAATGGCTTTTTATATAATTAGTCTGTTAATGCTGTGGGAAAAAATTATTTTTTATTAATAAAATAATAAATTAATATGTATAAAGCAAACTATATAAATAGCTTTTTTTTTTTAAAGTTCAGCCATTTAAATATAATTCAGTATTAATATCTGTATGTTTTGGTATTTATGTAGTTTAGCATTGGGACATTTCCCATGATTAAATTTTGAAATTTATTAATAAAGACTGTAGTTACATTAAAGTATATTTTAGATTTTTTGTATTTTAAGCATATCTAATAATACTTAAATTCTTAAATTAGATTTTTATTTCAAAACATCCTTAAATTTGTTATTTCAGTACTTAAATTTGCATTTTAGGTGACTGTATATATCAATGGTGGAAGCTTGGGTTTCTTTGGTGGAGATGTTAGAACACTAATGGATGATCTTAGAGCCCTTAGACCAACAATCATGCCAGCTGTTCCTCGTTTGCTTAATCGAATTTATGATAAAGTAAGAGCAGTGATATTTGCAATGAAAATATTTGTTAAATTATAAAAATTATGTGTTTAAAACTTATTATTTTTTTTAAGCTTTCATTTTTGTAATGCCTGCAAAACATATCAAGTGTTATACAATTAATTGAATGATTAAATTTTTTTGAATTTTAATAATAATGCAATAAAAAAACACAAATTAATCTATTCATATGGTAGATATATAGTTAACCTTATGTAAATATATTTTTTTTCCCTCCCTTTGCAGGTTATTGCTGGAGTAAACGGTAGCTTGTTAAAAAAATTTATTTTCAAGTTGGCTATGAGAATGAAACAGAGTGAGCTTGAAAAGTAAGTTTTTATTTACTTATTTATTTTATATTTTAAATTATTTTAGAATATGATTTGTAAAAAAATAAAATAGAATGATTAAATAATTTTTGAGAATGATGAAAATTAATTGCAAAAGTCCGATATTTCCAGAATGTTTGTGAAGATTAATTTTTAGTACTTTGAAAACTGTCATTAATATGAGTGTTAATTTATTTAGATTGATTATAAGAAATAACAGCATATGGGATCGTGTTGTATTCAAGCCTGTAAGAGAAGGAATGGGAGGTAGAATGCGTTTGCTTGTCTGTGGTTCTGCTCCTTTAGCTGGCAATGTTCTGACCTTCATACGTTGTGCTCTTGGCTGTGTGGTATGTGTTCATATCTTTTCTAACTTTTGTATGTATAATTATCTGGTTGTATTTTGAATTTTTTATAATAAATTGTTTATTTATATCTATTTTTTATATAATAACATAAAGGGTTACATATCCTCCTCATTCTACTTACTATCTTCCAATAATCACTGTAAGAGCACAACTCGTTTAATTCAATTATCATGTAGTTATGCATTTCTGTTAATAATAAGAAATTATGAATATTCATTACTAAATAAAAATTATTTTATACTGCTTGATCTGCTAATTTTAACTTAACATTAATTATTAAAAAATATCAGTTATTAAAATTTCTGGCAATAGTAAGGTTGAGATGTAAGATGAAAATGGTTTTTTACCAAACATGTAAAAATCATATCAGCTGTTCAAAACAATAGTGTGCCTTCTTGGATGGATATATGGAATGAGTACAAATGGCTTTTGGATGGAATTAAAAAAAATCTCATAATTACATTTGATTAAAAATCAACAACAACAAATCAGCTTTTAATACAATTTTGGACTTTGCATTACTTCTTAGTCTAGTCTTTATTTTTTTCTCGCTGTTTTAATCAATATATTTCATTAAAATGTATTAAAAAAATCTTAAAATTGAAAGATGATAAGTGTTTATCATTTTTAGTCTTGTTAATTGACATTTAATGAATACATCTCATCATAAAGATCTATGATATTATTTTTATTACACGAACTTAAAGTCAATTAGATCTTTTCTTCTAAGTGTTGGTTCTCAATGTTCTTGATTAATAAATCAATGAACAATTTGATTTATTCTGATAAAATTATGATCTAAAATTACTATCCAACTCCAATATATATATATATATATATATATATATATATATATATAATATATGTTATAGATCTTGCTTCACATTTTTATGTTGAGTAAACAAATACAAAATGCAAGCTGTTGTCTTACGACAATAAGTTCAATCTGATTTCGCAATCACATAATGTTTTATAGTATACACGTTATGCCAATACATTAAAAAATGCATTAAAATTTATTTCTAGAACATTCTTTAAATATCATTATTTGAATTGCTTATAATTGTACTACTAATTGAAGTAAAATTAGAACTAGAAGTGTCTAATTTTTTTAATTTGATGTTTCACTATGTGGATATTTCCTTTTAATGCTATTTTCATTTATGTTTAGATGTGTTAGCAAAAATTCTAATTTTATTTATGTGTGTGTATATATAATAAATTAAAAATTTTCTGCATAGGTTGTTGAAGGTTATGGCCAAACTGAATGCGTTGCCCCTTGTACATTGAATATTCAAGGTGATTACTCTGTTGGTAAGTCAGTTTTTTTAAAAATATTAGTTTCAATGATTTCTTTAAAATTTTGAAGTTTGTATTTTATGTTTTATATGAAACTCATGCCATGAAATAAAGGCCAAATGCAAATGAAAATGTAATCAGCATAAATTTTCTTTTATATTTATAATCAGAATGGATAAATTTTAATGTTTCTTGTCTGTATTTAGGTCATGTTGGTCCTCCAATATCTTGCTGCCACATTAAACTTGTCGATGTACCAGAAATGGAATATTATGCAAAAGATAAGAAAGGAGAGGTAATTTTGAAGCCTTTTTTTTTTCTTGATAGAAAATTGCATTGTGTTTGCCTTTTTAGGATATTTAATAAGATTTATAAAAATATAAAATAGTTGATAAGACATAAAATAAAACCAATATTTATCCACTCACAAGAATGCATATTTTAATTAATTTTGTGGATATTTAAAAGAAAGGATCTCTACTTATTATTTGATGCATAAGGGGTATTAAAGTTTCAAACTAACTGAATTTTTCCTTTCCCTTTTTAATTTTTTTTCTCAATCTCCCTATTATATAATTTCATTTATATGAGCATTTAATTTCTCTGAAACTTGAATCATTTTAATATTCTTTATGTGTAATTTATAAAGATTGACGATTTAGTTTTATGTTGCTGAACCTCTGTTGAGATATTATCAATTCTATCTCAGTAAAATAAATGAGCAAACCTGGCAGGATAGGTTCTATTATATATGTAGAATTACTCTATTTAATTGAAAATAAAAGTTATTTCTATTTTTAAGTAACTACTACCATATTTCCCATATCTTAAATATTTTTTGGATTATTTTTGAACACATTTAGCAATCTTTTTTTAAAAAAAGTTACATTTGACATAAGATTTTCAGTATAATTTATGCTTTGAAAAATGCATTGAATTACAATTGTTCTTTGTCTGTTGAGTAATTTAGTGGATTTCCTAAATATTTCTCTTGGTGTATTTGTTCTATAGGCTTTAGAATGGTGATAATTTCTGTGAGTTTTTTTAAATACTTCTTTGTGAGTTTATAAGAAATTTTGTTAAATTATCTTTTCTGATAGAACTTTTTCCATAAATATTTTAGATTTGTATCAAAGGTTTGAATGTCTTCAAAGGCTACTTCAAAGATGAGCAAAAAACCAAAGAAACTATCGATTCTGATGGTTGGTTACATACAGGAGATATTGGAATGTGGCTACCAGTAAGAATGAATTTTGCATGCCTTTTTTTAAAAATTGCAATCGAACTCAAAATTTATATGTTTATACTGGAAATTTGAAGTATATAATAAGCAGCTTTTATACATAGGTTGAGCATTTCAATTAGTCAATTACCAGAAGCAAATTTGCTTAAGAGCAATGTTATCTCTATGTATTTTAAATTATTTTCATATTTCCTTCGATTGAAAGTATTTGAAGATTGCAATTTTTTTTTTTCTGTTGGAAAAGGGGAATGTGGAAAATTACATAAACTTATCTTAAACATCATAAAGAATTCATATTTGAATTATTAGCTTATTTCATGAGAACTGTGACATATCCCCCCCCCCCCTTACAATTATTAGATGTTTCAAAGCTGCAGTATACATTTTATAGTCGTATGGAATGAACCAATTAAGTGATTAGGATTTCTTCACACTAACAAAAAACAAAACATGCAAGAGATTATGAAATATCTCTAACTTTTGAGAAAAGTTAAAGTTGCACAAGTGCAACAATCTATGTAGTGGATAAATGAAAATACTTAATAAGCCAATGACACTGCTTGTATTGATCTCTTTATGTGTTTCTCATGTCATTACAAAGGTTGTAGTTTTGGGATTCAATCATTTTCTTAGTGTGGAATCATCTGGAAAAATTGTAAAATCTTTTCAAACTAAATGTGATTTCATACATGTATAATTACTGACTTTCATTGTAAATCTGAATGAAATTAAATATTTTTTTTACCATTTGTTTCAGCATTGAACTATGATTATAAAAAAATTAATAAATTGTGGAGATTAAAATAAATCTTAGCTAATTTAAATTCGTTGACTCTTAACTACATAACACCATTTTGTGAAAATTTCTTTGCTTGATTGGATATTTAGAAGGGACAAGAGGTATGATTATAAAAAATTTAAAAAATCAATTAATAGGGGGTGAATAAAGATTAGAAACTGCTGTTTTTTTGATAGTTGAATCATTGGCAATGCTAATCACTGAATGAAAAGATTCTTGTATGAGAAGATGTATGAAATCGTATTTCGTTTTAAAATCTTAATTTTCTTTTTAAATACAGAATGGAAGTTTGAAAATAGTTGATCGAAGGAAACATATCTTCAAACTTGCCCAAGGAGAATATATAGCACCTGAGAAAATAGAAAATATTTATTTGTCTAGTCAATATGTTAGCCAGATATTTGTCCATGGTGAAAGTTTACAGGTAATATTAAATATTTATTTACAGATGTTTATTAATCTTCCATCAATAACATTTTACTGGAATTTCTATTGCATTGTTTACATTTTATTTTTTAAAAACTTCAAATATTATTCTTTTCTTATATCATTCCAGTGTGTATAATGTTAGTGAGAATCCTTATGGGAATAGAAAATACGTATTTTTAATGGATTTTAAATAAAATTAAAAATATTTTTTAATACTCTGTTTTTCCCTTTCTAAAAATAAAATATTTAAAAGTAATATTTTTATAAATAATAAATAAAGTAATATTTTATTACTTTATATTAGGATACCTTCTCGTTCAACTGTCAAAATTACTAAGAAAATGTATCTTAAAAAGTATTTTTTTTATGATAAAATTTCAACATTCAGTATGACTCATTAGAATTAAAATGTTTTTGATTTGCTCTTTATGGAATATGTATTTAAGCTATATTGTTTCCCATGATATTTTTTAAACTATTGAATTATCTTATTAGAGAGGTAGTAAAATATCTTTTATCTGGACATGGTGATAATTTTAAAGCTTAAAAATCTAATCGGTATATTTCGTTTTAAATAACCAACTATTTTTCTACTATGTAAGGTCAATTCTAGATTATACATTTTAATGTCCTATTTGTAATTATACAAAGAAAATTTAAGTTTGAAGACTCATCTTTTTAATTAATTCCTTTGGTTTAGTTTGTGTAATTTAGTGGCGTAAGAGCCATGTTTGGCTTTACTGCGCCAATCAAAAATTAACTCCTTTGGATGTGTCCAGTTAGTTTTTGACTCTGAAATATCTTCAAACTAAGAATATCGTCAGCTTCAGTATACTCAGTTTTCATGTAATTATAGAAATATTTTCTAATCAGTGAATTCAGAATTTTAATTTATATACCAGAATCTTGAATTTGATTCTTAGTTTTCTTGATGATTTTTGCATTTCACTACTGCTATTTATTAACTCCTTATACGGAAAATAAATATATGAAAACTAAAAATGTGTAGCTTATTAATTATTATGAAATGCATGAAAATGATATTTGATATCATTAACTGAGTATAAAAAAAATAACTATAGTTTTTTTTCTTGGTATAGTTTAACATTTTAATGAGAAAATTAAGTTTTTTTTTACATGACTAAATTCAAAAATACTTTTAATGACTTATCAATCTTTTTTTTTTTTTTTTCATTTAACAACTTATCTTAAATTAGCAAAATGTGTAAGAATTCATTTACACATTCTATAAATGCAAATATATGAATGGTTGAAAATATATAAAACTTATTTAATAATTTCTTATTTAATGAGATAATAAAGGTATTGATACATATTGATTAAAATAATCCCTGATTATCAATAAAAAAAACTAAGATTTTTTTTAAAAACCATTTATTCTAAATTTCTTTTTCCTTATGCACTATAGATTTATGATAGATAATGTGCAAAAGTGACAGAAAAAAAAATATAATACAAATATATATTTTCTAGAGCTGCTTGGTTGCAGTTGTTGTACCAGATAAGGAAGTTCTATCATCTTGGTGCAAGGAAAAGGGAATTGAGGGTAGTTGGGAAGAAATTTGTAGAAACAAAGTAAGCAAAATATTCCAAGTTTTCCCAACCTATTTATATAACATTGCTTTCTCTTTCAGGATACTTGAATGTCATTTTACCTTACAATATCTAAGTTAAATGAAATTTTGCATTTCCTCATTGCTATTTTATTCATTTTTTCAAAAATATTTGAAGAGTATGATGTAAATATTCTGTTAGTGAATTATATTTTTATGAAAATGAATTTAATGTGTAGAATATTGTTTAGGAATAAAAATTCTAAGATTTCTATTTTATGTGGAGAATTTCAATTGGTGGCTGATGAGTTAGTTGACAAGTATAAATTTTCATATTATTTATTATTCAAATTGTTTAACTAATATTGAGTTAAAATAAGATTTTATTGGGAGTTGAATATGTTTTTGGTGATAAGCAATATTTTTGCTTAATATGTTTACCTAAATAAAATTATTTTGATTTATTTTTGTCTATCTGTTCTGTTTAGGCCATATAATAGTATTCTTTTTAAAAATAAAGATTGAAAATAACATTTAAAAATTTTTACGAAATAAAAACTCAACACACAATGTGTATGTATTAGTTTGTTACTGAATGAATTGCAAAATTATCATTGCTTTAAACATTTTTTTTCAACTTAAATTCTCATCTATTTGTTTTGCATCATTTTAATATTCTTTCATTTATTTATCATATGAAATACTATAGATGATATTAGAATGCAGCTTTAAAAAGTCTTGTACATATTATCATTTATTTGTTTGTGCACGGTCTACACACTGATATATTTAAATATTATTTATTTACTCAGCTTGCATTTATGGACCATTTTTAAGTGACTACCCATGATATATTTTTTTATATAGTCATTTACATTTTAAAAATGATGGGATTGATTTTTTTTTCTACATTTGCAGGCTGTAAAGGAATTAATTTTAAATGACATTACCCATCTGGGGAAAAAAGCTGGGCTGAAATCCTTTGAACAGGTAATTATTTTTTTATGTTAAAAAAATTTATTTTATTGATTCACAAAATTATTGATGTGCAATATATATAATATTTAGTAGTTGAGATGTAAAATTTTCTTTCAAATAAATGGAATGCTGGGTAATTTTTTAATATATAGCAATGTTGATTCCTTGAGAAATTTTTCTTTTAATTTTGAGTAAATATTTCTGATTTTTTTTTATTGTTGATGGAAATTTGTGCACAATTTTAGCAAGACATGGAAATTGCCTTTTATGTCACTATTTAACTTAATTTAATTATTAAAAAAATTAATGACATTGTTTAAAACATGAAAACAAGTTTTATATTTATAAAGATAGAATTTTGTAATAAGTTTTTATAACTTGTGACTTGATCTGAATTTTGTACATTTCAGTATTTTTGATGACAGGCTGTTTAATATTTTCAGAATTTGATTATCCATTAATAGATTTAAGGACATTTTAATTCTATACAAATATCTCTTGATGGCATATATGAGAAGGGGAAAGTTTTAACATTTAATAAAATAAAAAGGCTGAAATAAATGTAATTTATTAATTTTTCTTTTTGAATTACTATTATGCTTCTTTTGAGACAGATATTGATCTAACTTGGATTTCCTACACATAATTTTAAGTGTAAGTCAGCCAGTAAATAAATTAATATAATATAATTTATAATTGACAATAAATTTTTATGCCAAATCTTAGGAAAGTGTTTTTATTAGTGCTTTTTATGGGAAAATGGTTCTAATTCATTTTAATGAATCACACTTTTGATGAATTAAAAATTGGGATGTAAAAAAAGCGTATTAAATATATTTTAGTTTAATTCCAGATTTTAGTTTTAGATCTTGCATATTTTCTAATTTTGAATTTCTTTTTCTTTTTTTCAGGTGAAAGACATTTATGTACATTCTGGAATGTTCACAGTTGATAATGGACTTCTTACTCCTACACTCAAAACAAAGAGGCCTGACTGTAAAAAGTGCTTTATGGACGTTATCGAATCCATGTACCGACTCATGGGATAAAGTAGTTTTGTGCTTGTATATCTAAGAATCTCCAAGAGACAGTGTATTCATGCTAGTTGTAAGCATAAGCTACAATGGACCAGTTGAGTCTTAAAGGGAAATACTCTGCTTGGATGAAATATCAAACTCATACTGCAATCAGAGTCTTTACTGATTTACATTTACTTTTCCCTACTATATCAAAACATGTTTAGCACTGGTGTTAGTAAGAAATGATGAATGTTTAATGGATCATCTGTAACCTCAATGGAAACTCATGTTTTGCACATTCCAAGAAATAAGTGAAAAGTGTATCTATTTAAATTGCTTAAAAATGTGAATCATCAAGGCTAATTGGTCAGAATAACTTTATGTGGGTTTCCTTTAATTTGGTATTTTATCAAAACATTCATTATGGGTGCTCGTCTATTCTTGCATTCATTGTGATTCTCACAGTATTTACTTTCCAATCTGAAACTCATCCAGTGAGACTACTATGTTGATCGTGTTTGTTTTTCAGAGTTTGTTTTATTGAAATTAAATGTATGCTAAATAAGGTCGCTGTAAATTGAATTTTCCAAATCTTTTACTGAAGAAATACTCATCTGATTGATTTATATGAAATATGATTTCAAAGTCAAGTATTCAAGAATACTGGCTTTGTTATACAAATGATGAAATATCAAATGCAACAGCTGAGCTGTTTCAATCCAAACTATTCTCATTTAATGGATTACTTGTTCATTCTTTTTCTTCCAATCATTGCATTGCTTTTATTCATTGCTATTGTAACATTGTTATTTATTGTTAACTTTCAAAGGCTGTCCTTTGCTGAAAATATACATATATAATGTACAGTTCTACACTATTTTTGGAGTGGGATATGTTTTCTTTTCTCCACCAAATTTATTAGCATATCTTAGTTTTCATTATCATATCAAGCAATATATATTTTGTCAACATATAAAATATATAGTACTCTGTTTTACATTAACTTTTAATTATTTAAAATACTTAGTTTTTTTTAAAAAAAATATGATTTTATTGAATTGTGGGATAAATTTTTTAAAGAGTTTAATTTCTCTTTGTTTTCATAAGTTGTGATTTTTAAGTTATTCTAAAAAAAGGCAGTTATTCTTTTCAGTTCAATTTAAATTACTCTGCTTTTGATAGTATGATTATATTGCTGTTGTCATCTTTATAGATTGTATTCTTAATTATAACATTTCACTTAACATGCTTATAATTTGTCAAGTATTTTACACTTTTACTATCCTTGGTTATTTTCAATTTAAACCTTTCAAATAGTTATAAAAATGACTTTAAAAAACGACTTTTTAAACTCTATAATTTTATTTATAATACTCCTTTAAATAAAATACTTTGCTATCAAAGGTTACGCAAAATTAAGTTTTCTTTATTTTTCCTTATTTATTTTAATGTCTTTAACCGGTGACATTGTACAAACTGTATAAAAAGTAGACCAAGGATGAATGTTAATGAAAATGCAATTTTTTTTTGTTTTGTGTAGGTTTTGTGTTCTTGTTACTTTTTAAAATTAATATAATGGATTGATTTTGTGTCAAGTCACTTTTTTGGTGAATAAGTTTTGTTAAGTGGGATTTTTTTTCTTAGCGATGTTAGCATGATTGTTATGTGTTAATTTATATTTGTAGTAATTTTGTTTCTATTTGTGTTTAAAGTAGATTTTAAGTTTGTAAAATACTCATTTAAATACTAATTTATTAAAACTATTCCCAAACAAAAAAATTTAAATGTTATCTCCCCTCTTCCTTCTGATTTCATTATCTAAAATTAAAATAAGAGTGCAATTTTTGCTGGTGAAACAAATATCAGAAAATATTTTGAAGTCGTTACCATATCTTTTTTTTTAATGTCAAAATAAATTTTTTCTACATTTTGTTAAGTTTAATCTATTGACTACTTTTTAAATAGAATTATTCTTTGCTATAAAGTAACCTGTAATATTTATTCATATTATGCTTAAAATACTTTAAAAACACATTTCAAATTAGACAAAAAAAACTTTATAGAAATTAAAATATGGAAAAATTCTATTGGCATTGTGTTTTTCTTGATATCTTGGAACTGGTATGAAAAAAATATTTTCTGTTCATTTATGAATGCAATAACATTAATTTCTATTATTTTTTAAGCAATTAAGCTTTACTCTTCCCTTTGTTTGAGAACTATTTTAAGACCAGTTTTTAAATAATCTAATCAGTTTAATGTAAGCATTTAATTGATAATCAAACTTTTGGTAAATTGTTTTATTGCATCGTTTAGATTTTTTTATAAAATGTATTAATCGAAATCAAAAAATGTGCTCTTTCAGTTTGTAAAAATAATTTATTGCATTTTTGTGTTGGACAATTATTTTGTACAATACAGTTGTCTTCATTGTCACTTGTGTACATTTAGCAATTAAATATCTTCTCCCATATTTGTTTATATTTTTTACTAAACTTTATAGATGCAGAATGATTTATATATAATCAACTATATAAATGATTAATGAGGAAAAATTTCCACATACCTAAACAGATAGGAATTTTTAGCATGTAAATTAAATATTATATTTTAATTATAAATGGGCATGTATAGTGCTATATATTAAAACCTTGCTTCATAAGCTTTATTACTCCTTGAATCTTGCTTGTAATATGATATACTAAAGCATTTTTTTTCTATAGGAATCCATATGAAACTGGAAAGAAATTTCCCAATTAAATTTATAATCAAATTATTATTCACATAATTGCTTTTTATTTGTAAGAAAGTTACCTTATAATATTTCCCAAGCTTTAAATTATGACAAATTGCAGTGATATTATTAATAGAAATTGTTGTAAAGCAGCTGCTTTCTTATTTAGAATGATGTCTCTGAACATGTAATGCAATTATTCCCTGTGCTTTCAGTCTTTCTTATTTCATGAGAAGGCTGTTGTTCTGATGAGACTTTTTTTCTCCTCTTCACACCAAATCTCGTGTGTATCATTTTTGCTGAGAGTCATTACAACTCCAGAGTTCTTCAGTTATTTTGGCTGTGTCTTTTCACCAATTAAGTGATAGTCACCATAATCTTGTCTCGCTACTAGCCTCATGATCTTGACCAGAAATACATTCTTGTTGATAAAAATTTGCAAATACTTTTTGTTCTGCAAAACATTTACTTCTAAGTGGATATTTTTTTCTTTTACTTGTTACACAAAGTTTGACTGCATTTGTATAGTATATAAAAAGCAAAAGTATGACAGACGTACGAATTCTTTTTTTCCCTTTGAATTTGGAATTAAAAGTGAAGTTGCTATCTGGAATGGTTTAAATGCTATGCTATCTTCGATACCAGATCGGGCGAATCAATTTGTCGATGGCGGAACTCCATTGACAAATTGATCGAGAGGTGGGAGGTCGTAAACAGCAACGGCGGATACATAATTGATTAATTGATTGTTGTTACTAATGATTTTCTTTAAATGAGTCTTTGATAAAAATGCTACGAACTTATTCCCCAACCTAATATATTGTTTGGAATTTTTATAAATTCTTGAATTCATCTTAGCTTTCATTTATCAAAGATCAGCAGCAATTAAAATTATGACCAGAAATTAATTTTGTTATTTGAAGGGATTGCCATATTGAGAATTTTAAAGTGCTATTGTGAGAAGGAATCAACGTTTATCCGGTCAAGTGATTATAGATGCTAAATATTGTTCAATTTATTGCAGTGAATTGTTATTCAACTATCATTCTAGAAAAATAGAATCCAAGTAATTTTCTTATTAAAAATAGATTGGAATTATATATATCAAAGATTAGATTTCGGAATATTCTTAAACTGTTACTTGACTTAAGGAAAATCAAGTAGCATTTTGAACAAGAATAGGTACTATTAAAAATTTGTATAAAATTTCTCCCTACTCCCATTTATTTACTTGTATATCTTTTCTCTTCTCTTGAATAATCTTAGAAAAAGATTTGCATTTAATACATAGATCGGAAATGGTATTGTTATTAAAAAGAATACCACATAAAATTTTAATTTGTCCTCATTTTCAAAATTTTTTAAAAATTTCTTTAAAAAATTGCTCATGAATTTCCTAATTTTGAACTTATTTTGCATCTGTAATTATCGAATGTATATATTTATATATATATAAAATGTTTGTGGTAACATTGAAAACAAACTCGAATTCATAACAGCTATAAAATACATTATAAGAAATACCTAAAAAAATATTTTAAAAAAAATATTAGAATTGAAGAAACAGACGTGGAGGAATTAAATTTATTGTATTGGAAACATGATTTTCTGAAATCATTCTTCTGCTGTAATGTTCATGAAAGGTATTGAAATATAATAGTATTAAAATAATTGTAGGAATTTTGTGATTTACATTTCCACCCTTCAAAGAAACTTAAGGTATTGAACTTTGATATTTAATCTTAACAATCTGTTCTATAAAATGGCATCGCACACCACTACATATCGTCGTTCATTATTGAGATTACAAACATAAGTTATTGCTTATCGGATCTCGGTAACATATAGGGACTGCACCGCTTTATGTACTCAATGATAAAAAAAAAAAAAAAAAAAAAAAAAAAAGAGGGGGAAACATATGTTAATTAAACTGCATTTTTTGATGTTTCCAAAGTTAATTTTTGAACAAATAAGACGAGATTTAAATTAAAATGTTAAAACATCGATTTAAAGAAAATGGAAAGTTCGTTTCTATGTATGCGAAAAAAATACATTTTCATTCAAAGATACCAGGGCTGACATTAAAATAATAGACTTTTCTGCATTGATTGACCTGTCTGTGACATAGTATCTAAACCTTAACAATCTCCATTATTTTGCACAAGTGGAGTGGTGGCATTCAAAAATTTGCAGTCAATGCAAAACCTTATAAAAATTGTCAATAGGGTGGAAGGTGTGATGTCCAAGTTTGATTTCCTTTCAGTCCAATTAAATGCAACAGGAATTCCTATACTATAAGAAAAAACAAACAAGAGAGTGAAAGGGTGTGTTCAAAAAATCATTCACAATGGGAGTTGGAACGAAGTTGACGTTTAGTGATCATGAATAACTTCGTGAGAAAAAAGAATAACTTTGTGAGAAAAAAAAATTAGAAAAAACATGCAGTACTACTACTCCACTGTTGTGGTATGAAATGAACTTGAATTCTTAGCTTGCTAGATATTTTTTTACATTGGATGAGAAACGGCTTTCCTTTAGCTGTTCGATAGAGATTTAGTTGAATTTAGCTTACATAGATTTCCTAGATCTAAAGTCACACACTAATGTGTTTTTGAGACGGGTCTTATATTTTTTAATCTTCTTGAAACGAAGATGATGTATGAACTCCGACTTCCTTCACCAATAAAAAAAGTATATATTAAGAAATTAATGGTATTGTTGAGTATTCAACTTAATCGATTTTGGATTTTAGTTCCAGTGATCCATTCAGATGTTCATATAAAATGGCAAAATGTGGAGGGGGGAAAAAGGCTTAAAAGCAATTTTATTGAATTAAGTTGTAGAGTTGACAATCTACAACATGCATCTTAAATTTGCAAACGATAGGTTACCGGATGAAGAGCATGCTGATTTTTTAACATCATTTTTTTCTCTTAAGAAAATAAGCGTTAGAAAAATTGAAATCAGTTTTGGAATTTCACTTTAGTTTGAGTCTTATTTAAGAGTTTCTGGTTAAAATTTCATTTCATCTTCATTACATCACTATAAACAATTTTCGAATTTGAGAACTAAAAGAAAAAAAAAAGTCCTTAAGATGTTGCCCTAAGATTTCAAGTAGGTTAATTAAAAAAAAAAACAAAAAAAAACGAATGATTACATTAAAAAACAAAATCAAGATTAAATTTTAAATTAAGAGTTTATTTCAATTTAAAAGCCAGAATTCATAGTCAAGATCACGAGTCCTAGTTTTATCGTGTTTCTGGAGTCAATCGTTAGAAGAATTAGACTTAATATTTCTTTTTCAGGTTTTTGAAAATCGGACAGCAAAAACGACTGGAATCATAGATCAATATTTTCTGATAAAAATAATGCTTAAATAACCTATCTTTAACAATAGTAATTTTTCAAAAAAAAAAAAAAAAAAAAAAAAAAAATCTTGACTTTAATTTGAAATTTAGGTTTTATATATTATGTGAACTTTTAGAAACATTTTTTTAATAAAAAAAGGGTTTCAGATTGAAATATTAAAAAAAATGACTTGATCTCATTTAGCTATTGTTTTGTTTTTTAATTAATTGCTTAGGATTTTTTACCACCTGCAACTTCTTAACTTAAGTCTTTCTTCTGCGAGTTAGTCTTAATTTAATGCTAAAAACTAATAATGCTTTAACATTCCTCTCCATTTATGCAGGTACAAATTTAAAGGTATATTTTGGATAGCCTATTCAAGAATGTATGTATAAAAATGTATTTTTTTCCCAGAAAAAGTACAATATCACTTGACTACAATATGTGTTGAGTAATAAATGTGTCCATACTTCGCCTTTCAACACATCCTATAAAACAAGCAGAAAAACGATAGTTTATATACAATTAAGTTAACAGCATCAAATTATTTATGTTTACCCGGACACCCTCTTCACCCTTGCACCTTTCATAGATATTGAGAAATTTGGCGAATCTTATTATTCTACAGATAAAGGATAAAAATAAGAAAAATTATGAAATTATTTTAGTTAAGTAATTTTTTTTTATCTCCATTTTTTATAATTTTCCCCGATTGAGTAAAACCGGTTTTATTTTGTTAAATTTGTTCTAAAATGTGCACAAATTTTAAATTTTTTATAATCTTTTCTATTTTGCAGTATATATATAGATATATTTGTGGCAAAGCTTCCTTCGCTTATAGTTAATAATGCCGAATTGAATAGTCTTCGATAAAATAAATAATATAATAGTCCAAATTTTTCGATAAAAACATTTATTCAAAAAAGTGTTTCTATAAAGATTTTCTTTCTTTTTTTTACATATTTTGGAATCGAATTAAATTTTAATTTAAGAATTAGTTGGATACGAAAAGAAAAAGCTCTGGTAACATATGAATTTTGTTGAAATTTTGTTTAAAAAAAATCATCTGCCGTAAGTAGAATTATTTTCTGATTACGATTTTGGTTCATAAAAAGAATCTTTTGTGTTTTTTTTTTAATATTATTATTTTACTAGAAGAAAATTATTTAGATTCCGCTATTAAAAATAAAAATACAATATAAAAAAGTGAAATTCTCAAGTTTTAAAGTTTTTAAATTTCGAATTAATGTAAAGTACAGAATAGGAAGTTCTAGAAAGGTATGTATATTGTTTGACATATCAAATATTAACTCTTAGCTGGGGACGTGCGGTCTGCGAGACTGCTAGAGATGGATTTTCTATCACCCTTAATTTATTTGTAACTCAATTGAATGGATTGACCCTGTAGCTTCCTGTTTTGTGACCTTTAATACATGTGCACTTTTTCAATCGGTTTCAGGAGATGCTTTAATTATTTAATAATTTAATTAATTCTTTAAACGCGCTCTCTAAGATGCACATACTCTTAGTGTCTCAGTGGTAAACAAGGGTTAGCAGATAACACTAAAACTTCGAAATATTATCCAATTTACTGATCCTATGATGAAGTAGTGCTCCAAACACTTTTAAATGAAGCAGAAAGTAATTTTAGTGATAAGGATAATTGTATAGAAGAGTTTTTCGATGAAAGTTCCTATTCAAATAATTCTCATATATATGTCCAAACATAATTAATTTTTCTAGTGATAATATGTTTTGAAAAAATTATAAAATATATTAATATGCCAATAGAAATATATATAAAATTTATAGGGTGATTTTTATACTAGTTCTTAATCTGTACGTTTAAAATACCCTAGGAAACTGTGCTATGAAAGTCATTCAAACCGAGAAAAAAAGGGTCAATTTTACCCATTGTCATTTTTATTTTTCATATAATAGTTGAATTTTCCATCATATTGTTTCCTCTATACCTTTGCATACTGGAAAATTAATATGACTTAAAAGTAAAAAGAAATATGTGTTTTCAAGTCTCCCTAAATCTGAATTTCGCGATTATAGTGTAATGTCTTGATCTCGATAGATAAAAGAATACTCAAAATTTTTAGACATTTCTTTATTTTACAGCCCTATATATACACAAAGAACCACTCGTTCTTATCTTGATTAAATAGTTGCTATTTACACCCCAACAGTCCAAGTTGAAGGGTTTTACTTGAAAAGCAGTAATCCATTAAATAGTAACCACAACACCACTGGGAATTCACGGGTTGGTCTATCAGTCATCATTTCAGGCGGCACTCCAAACCTCCCAGACTCGTTGGTTTGCTCCAGCTGTCTCCCAGAAACTCTTCTCTCCCTTTCCAAAACACTCCGTATTTTATCTCTGCGACCGTCTCCTCCTCCTCTTCCTCAGTGGCTACTGGTCCTCTCTTCAGGCCAATCATGTCCAGCAAAAGGGCCATTTCAGTGTCGCCAATCTGTCTTCGAAAGGCGCGCCGAAAAATCTGGAACACCAGGTCCTCTTACAATAGGGAAATTTGGCATCCAGATGTTTGGATGTTCCATTGTCTCTGAAAGCACTATCACTGTCTTCTGGACGAGGAATTTCCACGTGTGTTCTTTCAGCTATAGATGCCTCTGGTACCGAAAGGAGACCATTGGCAACATCTGGTTATCTCAAGGTGTCTAGCAAATACAAAGAATACAGTTGGCAGAAATATTTTATCACTAAAGGGGGACGGCGAATGTTACAATAGTGTATGGTCCATTTTGGATTCTTGGGCTTACACTAGACCATACAAAAGTTTGGACTCTAAAGCAATGACTTCCGTGGGAATGGGATACATTAAAGGTAGAAGACTTGCGGCCCATTATTGAACATTTCAATTAGCGTTTGCGCCTTTATATCGCTAAAAAAATGCGGCAACTTTGAAACCAATTAAATTTATTTATCAGTCAATGCCTATTATTATTTGTTACATTTTGTTAGTTTATTTTTAATAAAGTTATATGGAAAATTATTTGTCCGGGTTTTTCTACTACAGCCGTATACTCAGCGCTGCTTGGGATAAAATTTTCAATGCTTTTTATTAATGAGAACTTTACGGTTTTAGCAATGGGAAACAGAGTTAAATTTATGACTGACTGCTGATTCGATGAGAACTCAGCATCATCGCATCAGAATTAGATAAATTTAAATTTAGATATTAGTTTTACTTCATAAATGATAGAAAGAAAAAAAAATCCGCGCTTGTTTGAACTTTTCCTTGTGAATAAACGTTGGTTGAAAAAAAAATCACCTGAGAAATTTTGCTTCTGAAATATTTGACTTTTGTTTTAATGTTTCCTGCTCAATATTCCACTTATACTGAATGAAGATTTGCCATTTTCTATGAAGAATACTCACAATATAATGTAGTTATTTCCATTTTGTTAAAGAAAATTTCTTCTTTATATCTTTATTGTCCGTTTGGGCATTTTCTTTTCTTACTCAAAATTATATGCCAGATGTTCAAAATCACGCAGTGCGTTTGTTTTATGTTGTAATGAAGTTTAAAAAAACAAACAGCGGTGAAGATTATTTTGTATACACCACAAGTATTAGGCACTTATGCTCAGTTTCAATTGCCAATTAAGAATGGAAAAGGGACGTATGATTATAAAAGAAAAAAAAATATGACAAAAATAATAAACAACCACAGAAAATACCATTATTATTTAATGATATTATAAAGATTGGAAATATGTTGAAGGATAATAAAAGGCAAAAAGACAAATAACCATGTAGGAAATGTAGAAACTAATAATGACATGAAATTTATCAATATTTTAAAAACATTTCGAGGAATTTTGTCTGGTATTGCGAAAGATGTTTACTAAAAACTCCGAAAATTGGTTGTGTATTGCAGTTAAAATATACTCGTAGTGTAGTTAGATGGAAAAAAGAACATCTTTATAACTTTGCTTTCTGTTATTGCAATGGAGATGAATTGAAAAGCATTTTTTTTTCAATCGACAAATTAATCAATCGAGTTAGTTAACAACTACATTGAAACTTTTATAATGCGGAAATCGAGATTTTTTAATAACTCGAACCATGGTTCCTTTTTATATATGCGTATCAAATTTTATTCTAAAAATCTTAAAAGTTCTTGAGATATTATAATTTTATTATTTTATGATATTATTTTTTCTTTTATCCCAAAAGAGTCACTCCTTTAAAAACTATATTAAGCAAATCTCAATTTGTTAAAAGCAAAACAAGGCTTTTCCTATTTTCCATTCGCTAAAACTTCGTATAAATAACTATATATATTTAAGAGTTATCCTTAATATGAACCTGATCTTTTGAATTATAATTTTTTAAATCTTTAGTTAAATATTGAGGCATTTTCATTATTTTTCAAACTAATTCTTTAGCTTCTTTTGTTGATCTCACCAAAGAAATTAATAGCCATCAATTCTTATGCTCAATGAAATATGTAGTTTAATCCATTAAAAAAAATCGTTGATAAGGGAGATGCGAGTTCTGCGAGCATATTTTTAGGCAATAAAATTAAGTTACGTGTTTAATAACGAAAATTAATTTTATTTTCAGATGGAAACGATTATTAACCAGATAGCAGAATTTATTAAATTTAATAGGGTTATTTTATTATAATATAAATATTGCATGTCTGACTTTTGCATAGAGTTCAACAATGTTTTAATTATTTAAATATCCTAAGCCAATATAAAAAATTTAGAGATTTTTCTAACGATACTATAATGTTTTAAATTAATGAAAATATTACGGAATTAAATCTAATTTGTAAATTAAAATTAAGCTTATTTGGTTAGTAAACCACACAACTGTAATATTTATGAAGATGAAACAATTTTTGGAATAATTTTTTTATCTGTCCATAATAATTCTTAGATAAATAATAATAAATATAGATAAATATAAATAATAAATAAATTTGACCTAATTAGTACATTGCAGTTATCCATTAAGAAAAAGATCCACGCAATGACCATTACAGAATAACTTGAAATTTATTTAAACGTGATTACATCTCGTAGCCAGAACGAAAAATAAAAACATACTTATCGAAGGACGCACTTGAAATACATACAACGACAACCAACTACTCAAAATCCAATCTACAATATTTGACTTCTTATTAATATGTGCGGCGATAAACAAAAAAATCTTCTTCTTTAATGATACGCTAATAAGAGTCATCTTATTAGCATAAGCATAATCTGGACTCGAAAAATTTGAACTCGATTGCGGATGCTGCCTATATAAATTGGAGAATTTTGACATATTCCCTACAATAATAATTGTATTCTTCAAATAAATTAAGCTCTAGATTTCGGCTCATTCTCAATACTTTGAATGCATATGTGAGTGGGAATAATAGCAATTTAAAGTTACACCCGTTTGTATCTGAGAGCGTTAACTTATAAATGGACGGGTTTAGATGGATGAAATTTATTATGCGATTGTTGCATCAAAATCATTTATTTGAATCGAACTTTGGATAAAAATCTTCTAAAAGCAGTTTTTCAATCTGTCCATCTAAATTCAGTTAAACATAACAAGGTTTTTTTTTTAATATCTTGAATCGATGAAATGCTGGTGTATATTTGAGTCGAATTTTGAAATTCTACCTGTTTCAGGAGATGGTGCATCTTAGCCTGTTCTATTCCTAGATATTGTAGCACAAATATTCATAAATGAAACATAAAATACAGTTAGTAGTTTTGATATCTGAACTGTTAATTAAATTTTGGATTTTATCAACCGAAGAAATGAGGCTTAAAAGGAATACTAGATAGTCTTCTCTAAACGAAGAAGTTTAATAAAAACATATTTTGGCAGTATACGAAAAAAATGTGGAATTTAGAATCATGAGTTAGCTGAAAATTCACGAAAGACTATTATTTAAAATGATTATTAAATGCTGTGGGTTGGCATGCTGCTTATGAACTGCGTGATGAAGTACTCGAAAAGAAGTCATTGAAAGAGAAGAGGAAAAAAGTGATATTTATGAAGAATGGCAGAGTGATGAAACATTCTTTCTGTTACCCAATGACTGATGCAGTCAAGATGAACGAATACAATTATCACATTACGATTTTCTGAACCAGAAGCTTATGCTTTTGCATGATGCCAATTACAAATTTAAATAAGCTTTATAACTACAAGGAAGTCATTTATAACTCATTTTAAGGATATTTTGAAAACATTTTTCACAAATCAAAAATTTATGATTAAATGCTTATCATTAAGCCACTGAATCTATAAATATGTTAATTCATTTCTTCGTTTTTATATTACTTATTGAATGGTAAGAAATGTCGCAGGTTTTCTATTTCACTTATTTAGCCGCTGCGTAATGAGTAAAAATTTATTAAAAATTACTATTGTCAATCTATCCTGAAATCAGATTTCATATCGTCTAAGTGAAAAAAAGGTATTAATTTTCTTTCAAAAACATTAAATTGAAATCATTTGATTTATAAATAAATTCTATAAATAATGATATTTGATCTATAAATAATGTTTGACTAATTGCGATTTTCTAATGGTCGTTAAAGTTCTTGATTTGAAGAGTAAATCGATAAATATAGATAAGATGGTATAAATGTCATCTAAATGGTATAACATTTTCATAAATTTCGTCTTGAAACAACAAAACTTGGATTGATTTTTCGTTGATTAAAATTTGGAAGGAAAAAAAAATCGCGCAAAGTTGTATATTTTCGCCATCTAAAAAATACTTTTATCCAATTAATTATGATTGTATTTCGATCTATTTTAAATAATGTTTTTCAAAATTGTGTTTTTATCATAAATCCTGTTTATGATAAAAACACCAAATGTAAATGTAACAAACACCAAATGTTAACTGGTAAAAACCAAATGTTTTCCTGTTTTCCAAGTAATCATTTGGATTTGAATCGTATAAAATATTTTATGTGTTGCTTATTTTTAATGTATTTGTTCCAACGAAACCAGTTTTAGGCTCTAAATAATGAAACGTACTTAAATCGAACTATTTTAGAAATGTTATCTTGTTGAGTTCATTAGACCTATGTATATCTCACAATTAATGGATTTGAAATATTCTTGATTCGTATAAATAATATAAAGAACTCTTAAATTTAATTTATCATTTTCCTCCTATTTCACAGAAAATATATACATCATCTATATATATACAGTGTCTCACGAAAGTGATGGGACACTTGTGCTTTACAAAAGGAAAATGAAATAAAATAAATAAATAAACATGTACAAATTTTTTGTGGGTGTATTTCATACTTAAATTTTGTAACAATTATTACATAACATACATTTTGTCAAAATATTAAAATATTAATTTAATAAAAATATAATTGTTTAGAACGGAGCAAAAATTAGCTCACATAAGTGATGGGACACCATTAGATATGCAACAAAAATCGTCTGAAATAAGCAATAAAAATATTTTTTGGGGGTTTTATTTTTACTCAAAAGCAATTGGCAATAATTTATAAAATCGTCTGCAGTATTTCTCTCCAGATTGCTTTGGAATTTTTGTGTTTTTTAGCTCTGTGCAGCCATGAATGCTAAACGAAAAGAAACTTCGCCTGAAATTCGAAAAATAATTATTAATTTGCATATTGAACGTGGAAAATCTATTAGAGAAACTGCTAAAACAGTTAATTTGAGTCATTCAACAGTTTTCAACATCATTAAACGATATAAAAAGAATCATATGATTCAGGATAAAAGAAGACCTGGCCGACCATCAAAGCTATCTAATGGATTAAAGCGAATTATCGTTCGAATTATTAAAAAAAATCCAAGAATGAGTGCTCCTAAAGTTGCTGCTGATTTACAAGCATTATATGGAGTAATTGTTAATCCTGAGACTATTAGAAGAGTAATTCGATCTGCTGGATATCTCGGTAGAGTAGCCAGGAAAAAATTCTTCGTAAGTGAAAAGAATAGAAAACTCAGACTGGCATTCGCAAAATCCTACATAAATAAGAATTCTGATTTCTGGAATAAAGTTATATTTGCTGATGAGAGTAAATTTAATATATTTGGTTCTGACGGTAGAATCTTGGTGTGGAGAAAACCCAGGGAAGAATTTCGTAAAGAGAACTTGGTGCCAACAGTAAAACATGGTGGTGGAGGAGTTATGGTATGGGGTGTATGTTGTCCACTGGAGTCGGTAATATTGTTTTTATTGACAGTATAATGAATCAGTACAAGTATATCGACATTTTACAGGGACATTTTTCAGCACGAAAATTGAACCTTCATAACGATTTTAAATTCTACCAGGATAATGATCCCAAGCACACTGCTTTGAACGTTAGACTCTGGCTGCTGTATAACTGTCCTGAAATAATAAAAACACCACCACAATCTCCTGACTTAAATCCCATAGAGAATATTTGGCAAGAATTGGAATCAAGAATTCGCAAACACACCATTTCTTCAAAACAACAATTAAAATCGGTGCTTCAAGAAGAATGGGGTAAAATCCCTCCAGAAATCACAGAAAAATCAGTGAAATCCATCCCAAGAAGATTAAATCATGTTTTAAAAGTAAAAGGAAATCCAACAAAATATTAAAACCTTTTAAAAAGTAAAATTTTTGGATAAATATTTGATGGAAAAGTAAGTGTCCCATCACTTATGTGAGCCATTTTTTTGCTCCTTTCTAAATAACTGTATAATTTATTAAATTTATTTTAATATTTTGACAAAATGTATGTTATGTATTAATTGTTACAAAATTTAAGTATGAAATACACCCACAAAAAATTTTTACATGATTATTTATTTATTTTATTACATTTTCCTTTTGTAAAGCACAAGTGTCCCATCACTTTTGTGAGACACTGTATATATACTTATAATAAAGCTCAATGTTGTGTGTGTGTGTTGGCGCTCCACAGGTCAGACCGTTGGACATACAGCTGCCACATTTGGTGCATGTATACCTTGGAGGTCGGAAATGTGCACCTTGGAGCCCTTTTTTCGAATTTTTGATTAGAATTTGAATTAATTAAAATTTAAACGAAATTTCAACGTTTTTCCGCTATAAATTACGAAAATATTATCGCACAAACATGATTTTTACATCAATTTAAAGATTAAAAAATTAGCTTTCTAATGGTATCAGTGTTTTAATGTATAACTTAAGCTTCTATTTTTAATGAATTTTTAAATAAATATTTTAACCAATATTTTTTTAGCAAGTGATTGGATAAAATAAAAGAAATATAAAATGTGATATTTTCTAAAAAATAAATGCAAAACAAAGGTTTCTACAATCGTTTGCAATATCTAAATAATTAATTCAACAAATCTTCTTTATTTACGGTAAACCTGATTGAATTTAGACAGGACATGCACTGGAATTTCGACTTAATGGCATATTTCTATAATCGTTTGCAATATCTGTATCCTTAATTCAATAATTTTTTCCCCTTTTTCGCTTTCTTTAAAAAAACATATTTAATATTTTGGCAACATCACCGAAAAAAGTAGTTTTAATATTTTGGAAGCATAATCGATAATTAAAACTGACTGATTTATAAAATTAAGAATATTATTAGGGAAACGTGTTCTTTTAGAGCTTTCCGTCCATCATCTTAAAGAAAATATTAATTTCAGGCCAATCAATGCCCGGAATTACTTCAAGGCTAATTAATATGTGATTTCATTGAAAATTTTAGAACGCATTACTCATGGTCGCCAAAGGCGGCTTGTTATAAATAATTGTGTGAGCTATTACTTGAAATACTACCTAAATGCACCTTATTTTCCATACATTATTGAGATTCATGAATACATACATCATGAATTCCTCAATTAAATGTAATTATATTATGTATCTGTTTGATCAATTTTTGAATAAATTTATGATTATATTCAAATTATTCAATTTAAAAATACGTTATAAATTTTTCCTTAAATTTTTTTTTGAATTCAGAAATTATTCTTCATTTTATTTAAAAAAAATTTATTTAACATTATTTATTCAAACGGTAACTCCTTTTCAAATGTGACTTAGAAAAATATTACTTACGTATCGCACGATTATCTGAATGTATATAATAAATGAATGTAAGAATATGCGCAATTTTATTTATAATTCATTATAAGACAATTCATCATAACGCATGATTTACTGTCTGATAAATCTCCATCAATATTTAAAAAAAAGAAGTTGAATTATATCTATTTTATTAGAGGCGAGGGCTGGTTTTTTAAAAAAAAATTAGCTATTGATGGTAATTTTACTTTCTGACTATCTACAAGCTATTTTTATTTTCTAGAAATATACTATATTATCACAAATAACTGTATATGTTTAAACAGAGCACGTTATCCATTATAAGGATGTCCTTTATATTTGTAAATATTATACGCTTACGAACTGAAAGAATAGAGCAGGAGAAACCAAGTCATTTCGAGATAGAAAATTGGATAGGAAATGATATTGAAATGGATTTTTGCTCTAGAAACCGTTTTGTCAATGAATGAAATTAAAGAAAACTATAGTCAAGATAAAATATTTCATACATTTTATCTTACTTAATGGTTAGGAATTCTAGAGAGGAGAAAGGAGCACTTGTTCCCAGTCAAAAATTAACTGTTTCATCCGCAAAATTCTTCTAATTCAGAAAGAAAGTATAGAGAACTGGATATTAAAAATTCTAAAAAACGAATTTCTGTTCTAAGCCTGTAGAATGTTTGGCGTTTCATTCTATTGTCGTTCATTCGTCTGTTACTTACACTATATTTTAAGGAATAATGAAATAAAATCAAGTGAGTCATACGTCACTTCCAGCTTTTGTTGTTTGACCATTCATAAAAAGTTAACAAACAATAAAAATATGTATGGAATTTTACTTTTATCGTCTGTTTGATCCCTTGTCAATGTAATTGTTAGAACAACGGAGAATATTAGTATTACATTGAGATATTAGGATAATGTATCGAAACTTGTTCATTGGCCTCTCTTGACTCTCATAACTCGATTCAAATTCTATTAAACGCTAAAAAGAAACAAAATTTTATTTATCCAATCGTTTCTTTTGGGAGAAATAAATTAGCAGAGTTTCTGATTTCTTATGTTTTGCTTTTTTCTTTATATTAATTCTTTTTTTATGGTTAAAGTCAATCTAGTATAAACGTGGATAAGAGCATTATAAGTTTACAAAGGTGAGTTCCTTTGCTGTAATAAAATGGGCATGAGTTTAACATAAACTAATAATGTAAGCAAAATACGTAAATGAAAATGAGATTTTCTTAAATATAAAATATCTATTTCTGCAATTTAATTTATAAGCCTTATAAAATACTAGCCGCCTTTGGCGTCCAGCTGGTTCGCCATGAGTAAAGCGTTCTAAAATTTTCAATTAAATCACATATTCATTAGCCTTGAAGTAATTCCGGGCATTGATTGGCCTGAAATTAATATTTTCTTTAAGATGATGGACGGAAAGCTCTAAAAGTACACCTTTTCCTAATAATATTCTTTAATTTTATAAATCAGTCAGTTTTAACTATCGGTTATGCTTCCAAAATATTAAAAATATTTTTTAAAGAAAGCGAGAAAGAGAAAAAAAGTATTGAATTAATGATACAGATATTGCAAACGATTACATAAATATGCCATTAAGTCTCGATTTTAATGCATATCCTATCTAAATTGAATCAAATTTACCGTAAATAAAGAAGATTTATTGAGTTAATGATATAGATATTGCAAACGATTGTAGAAACCTTTGCTTTGCATTTATTTTTTAAAGAAAATATCACATTTTATAATTCTTTTATTTTATCCAGTCACGTGTTAAAAGTTGCATTTCTTTAGATTTGATTTACGATGATAGTTGTTTTTTTATTTGAACTTCCGTCATTGATTTCTTTCATTTTATCCAGTCACGTGATGAAAAAAACATGGTTAAAATATTTCTTTAAAAATTCGTTAAAAATAAAATCTTACGTTATACATTAAAACACTGATACCATTAGAAGGCTAATTTTTTAATCTTTAAATGGATGTAAAAACCATGTTTGTGCGATAATATTTTCGGAAGTTATAGCGGGAAAACATCGAAATTTCGCTTAAATTTTAATTAATTCAAATTCTAATTAAAAAGTAAAAAAAAAAAGGGCTCCGAGGTGCACATTCCGGACCTCCAAGGTATACATGTACCAAATTTGGTAGCTGTAGGTCCAACGGTCTGGCCTGTAGAGCGCCAACACACACACACACACACATTGAGCTTTATTATAAGTATAGATATAGATTACCATTTACAGTTTTTAATAATCTTTTATTTAACTAAATATTTTCTCTAATACTTTGGCTTCTGGGGAAATGGATAGTAAAAAGTTTTTAAAAAGTTGGATGATTATATGTGGTTCACTGAGTAAAAGTGCCGATTATTAAAAGTTTTCTCTGACATTCATCTGTGTACACAAAATGGTTAACGTTTCTATCTACAAAACATGAAGATTTAAGCTATTCATAAGGCTTTTTCGCAAATTTAAATAAAAATGTATTATTTCTGAAATGGAATTCAATTCAGGTAAAACTGTTACATTAGTAGTACATTATCTTATTCAGTTTAGTAGTGGATAGTTGCAATTTCGATTTTATAAAAAAAGAAAAAGAAATTAGAAAACTGGCATTTAAGATATCTCAGAGAATTACGGGAATATCAAGGAAAAATATTGACTCTTCCTTCATTAGTTTGTTCACCGTCTTATTCTTTCCCCCATCGATAGGAGGCACTTTCGCCAACATCGGATTTCATTCTCTGTGTATGACACTCTGATGTGCTTTTCAACAGAATAAAAATTTGCAAGGACATTTGGATATGCTGTTGATTTATGCTGCACTTACTTTTATGGTAGGTCTAGAATGCAGGCATAATTTTCCTGAATTTCCAGGCATTCTTCTGGGAAATGTGTTTACAAAATAGCTTAGCAAGTACGAATTATAAGATGCTTACCTTCTTGGAGGGGAAGGTAGAAGATGAGGTGTAATACATTTAATGCAGAATTTTACATTTAGGCTTATTTTGAAGCTATTTTCATTTTGGATGAAAATTCAGTGAATACTTGACTTATCCATTTATTCGAAGTAATTTTAATATTCAATTATAATCTTTATGAATAGTTTACTTTGTATTTACAACTATCAAAGTTCGATAAATCGATGTGCTCATGGCATACAAACAAAACAGTTAAGCGGTTAATCCAAATTGAAACCATAGTCTCCAAAAATATCATTTTTGGAAGGTTTGAAAACCGAAAAGTACAGAATCAGTGATATTTTTTCATAAAAGTGTGGTTTAGCCATTATAGATACTTTTTGTTTGGTTTCATTTTATATAATAGTATGCTGAATGATGATAGATATAAGCTGTAGATTTTGTTAATATTATACTTGAATTAAAAGATAAATTAGCTTTGACGGTAAGTGTCAATAAATTAAAAAAAATCTTTATGAAATGCTCATATATTTTATTATGGTATTCATTTTGAATAAGTAATTTTGATTAATGTATTATTTAATTTTTTAAAAAATTGAATGAAAGTTAATGACTGCTTAATTACTTTTTGATTCCGCCATTTTAATAATAATGCGAAATATTCATATTATCCGTGAGAATTGCAACGAAATTATCGCTCAAACATCAATCAAAATTATGGAAAAAACGGCCTAAGTCAACAAATATGCATTTTTTTAACATTGCAGTTGTGCTGCTGTAAATGAGTGCAAGAAAAACATTCTACTCATTGATATTTTTTATCCTTTTCATCATGTATTAAAATTAAATCTTTCACTTCTTATCATCCTCTTTTACAGAAGTCAAAAAGTTCTTGTACATTCGAGTACCTTATTTTATTGAAACTTAGCAATTTGATGTATAAGTGTGATTGCAAGAATAAAAAATAAAACCTTGTTTTACTTTTTTGAACACACACACACACACACACACACACACACACACACACACACAC
>JAPMOQ010037223.1:803321-817597 GCA_026543055.1 Argiope trifasciata | reverse complement strand
TGTGCATAGTGATTATCTGGGTATTAAGATCGATTCCAGCAGGTGTCTGAAATTTTATTTTTAATATAGGTTTTTGATGAAGGTATATAAGTTCAGGGTATAACTTTTCTCTCCCTTATTTGCTGATTCCACTATTTTGTAACATATTCCGGTAAGGAACAGGTATTTAATAAGTAATATTCCTATTCTTCTCTTTGCATTTACCATATATGAAAGATTAATGTGATTCTGATAATAAAATGAAATAAAATAAAAAATACAGTAATTGCTATGAAATTATTTATTAACTTTCAGAAAATCTTTTGCTTTAAAATATTTATATTAAAATGAAATGCTCTCCTTACGCTTTAATCTTGTGTTGAAGATAATGTTTTAAAAATGTTTATTGTAAGTGATGTCGCATTTTCAAATTACTGGTGCATCAAAGTGTTTAATGATACCAATTGATTTTTATTGCTATTCATAATAAAAGCCAATGTATCTGTCGGTATATGCGCCTTTTGGCAATCTACAGAGAAATATGTTTGGCTGAGATTTATCGAATCTAGTACGATTATATTTTTAAAGATTGTATCTCAGACTTTTAGGTTTTTATTAATGAATTGTTAAGCAAAGTTTAAAAGTTTCTGAAAGATAATTTTCATTTTGGCATTGGAATTTAAATCGTTCGCATTATTTCTTTTGCTATTGTTGTAATCTCAGTAATGAATATTGCTGTTAATTTTTTTGCACTTTTGGCTACGGTATATTGTAGAGAATTTCCCCAATGGAATTTTTTATTTACTTTTTATGAATTCTATTAAAATTATGCTAAGATATTAATTAATGTATTTGATATTTTAAAAGATAATAATATCATTATATTTAATTTTTTTATCAAAATATTTCAACCACAGACTATTGAGTGTGCTTAAATTATTCAAATAAACTACCTGCTTCACTTTAAGGTTAATCTAAAAATCAATTCACATTTGACATGAGGAATGAGGATATTAAGTTATAGAATTGTGGAAGACAATGAGTAATTAAATGATGCAGATAATTACGTTTTTATTTTAAATATTACCATATTCATTTAAGATTCCCAAAGGTACTTTATATCCATTTGGAAGACAAATTATATATCCAATATGCAAAAAATGGAGCAAGTTATTAAAGATATTGAAACAACACTATTTCAATACCTATTAACAATTTGAAATTAAAAAAAAATATTCTGCAGATGGAGATTACGCTATGTATAAGATATTTAATTAGACTTAATTGCAACTAATATGTCAAGAAGGAAATGATTATCATAGATTATTAGTTAATAATATTTTTATGCATAAGGGGAAAAACTATGTAAATCGTTTTTGAAACAAGGTAGATAAATGTTTTCCTTATCTGAACCTCCTTTTACTAATTCTACTTAATAAAATTAAATAGAATTACTCAAATTAATATAAGTAAATAAAATTTAATCAAATTAATAGAATTAAACTTTAATCAAACATAAAAACATTATTTAAGCATCAAGAATCATAAAAAATCTTTATTTTTAGAATATAGCATTGATCAAATCCGCTTATTTTATGTAAAAATTTACTTTTTAATAAAAAAAAATTCCTTATTTAAAAAAGAAAGATTTTTAAAATTGTGAAATTAATCGGCATTGTTAAATAAAAATCATGATGACCTGTATTACTTAGAACGTTTGTATGGCCCTCAATCGGTCGAATATTATACAATGGAAAGTTTTTAAAGTACCCAAAAGACTGCGCACAATGAAGTAATTATATAATAAAAATGAATATCGAGCGGAATTGGCATTGAGGTTTGGCAGTTAGAAATGGACTGCAGATAATTTATATTTATTTCTGTTTTGCATGAATATATATTATTATGTTTGTATACATATATATATACAACTCCGATGTCATGTAAAGCTCTCTCTAGCTTGGCAAGCTCATTAGACGGTATGCGAGAATGTTTTGGGAAGATAATTCCCGTTTGTTTTCCCTTTCTTTTCCTTTTTGATTGCTTCTTTTTTTTTCTAGTACCGTATAAATTCCAGTTTCTTTAAATTTGGATTTTTTTTTAATAAAGTCTGTTTTGTTATAAAGAAAGATATGAAGTCTTTTGAAATTCCAACCTGTTGAGTTTCTAAAACTATGACCTTAATATATGTAAAAATGGAAATTTCAAACTTTTTAATCCCAAACCGAATTGTTCTAATGAAGAAAATTTTACACAAATAAATAATAAAATTTGTTTTTATGATTTTTTAAAGCATTCTTTTAGAAATTTATTAATTTTTATCTTACAGATGCTTCTTTATTTGATATACAGACTGTGTTTTAATGGTATTTTGCAGACCAACAAACCAAATACATGCAATCAAATTTGGCACAAAAAGCTTTGGAAAATGAGAATTTAGACATTAAAACGATGTTTATTTTGAAAACCTTTTAAATAGGAATTTATGTTTTGAAAATAAGCAATAATTTTGTTATAAATTTCAAAAATCTAACTGCTCGAATCCAATTCTTGTGTCACTTTGGAAATTTTTGATAATTACCCCGGTTATATTTCAGTACAATTCTTTTGTTAATAACAGAAGGATTGTTTTAAATTTATATTATGAATATGTATTAAAGTTTAAAATTTATATTATGAATATGTATTAAAGTTTAAAACTAAAATTATGAATAATTTTTAGCACTGTGTCTTATTGTTACAATCAATTTCAAACCGATTTCATTGCGTCTTCAAATATTCAAAGCATAATTTCTATCTGTTGCTGAAAACTGAGATTTTAGTTTAGTTTAGTTATATTAACGTTCCATTTTAAAGCACCACGAGGTCTATTTTGGGACGGACCTCGTAGTTTTGAACCACGACCAGTTAACGAGGACGATACCTGAACTGGCACACCCCTCCCCACACCACACCACTCCAGCGGAAGACGTTTGGCCTGGCAGATTTAACGTGCAAGAGACCCCATCATACGACGGCTATTCAGTGGAATCGAGTCTCGAACCTTAAATCCTCGGGTTCCGAAGCCGAGACCTTACCACCAGGCCACCGCGGTCGCTGAAAATTGAAAAAGATTCCGATCTCAAACTGCTTACACGTGGGATTAAAAACATAATTTCGATTTTCTATTTTCTACCTCATCGAAATTTCGATATTTTAAATTCGTAATTTCTTTTACATAGAAAAAGTATTAAAAATCACAACATTTTACTCAAAATAGATCTGAGTGGAAATAAAACTGATGCCATTTGAGTTTGTTATTTTGGATTTTAAAATGACATCAGAAATGTTTTTTTTTTTCAAGTAATATTTTCGGAATTTCTTACAAATGTATGCATGTAGTTTTAAAACGAAAATTAAAAATGCAAAAAATATAATGTTTTTTAATTTGAACTTCGATTGTTTTAGAACGTTGGAAAATAGTACAGACGTAGGGAATCAAATTGTAATGAAGTATCACCAAGATCCTTAAATATTTTGTAATCTTCATTTTTGTCTCCAAATGGCCAGAGTGGTCTTCTTTTTTGCCAACGTTATTTGTTACAGATCTGTTCAGTATGCTTCCTAGCTATTTGAAAAGCCTCTTCCATATCATGAAATAAAATGAGTTGGGAAGCAATATTAGAAATTATTTATATTTCTAGCTTATCGTTGATGGATATCAGAATCATGGAAAAAAAAAGAGACGAAATATCATGGGCAAGAATATTCAAATGGCTTAAAAGATTAAAAACTCCTTCCGGCTGTGGTCATAATATTAAGAATATTAATTGAGCCAAATAAAATATTAATTAACTACAAATTATCACAATAAAAAAAACAAATGATTTAAAAAAATGAGTTATAATTTCTTACTAAAAGGAAAACGTGTTTGTATATTGGCTTTTTGTAAAACCTTTTTTAAGAGCCTAAATGTTTAACTCTCATTATTGTCCATCGTTTTGCAGTCTATAGTTAAAAGAGGGGAAATACTAGTTCAACTATTTTATCACCAATATTAATTAGTCTTTACGGTAAAAACCAATATTGAATACTGACAAATGAACAATTTTTTATTGCATAAATGATACATAACTTCATTATAAACTATACATGTGTTTTATTCTCCATTAACTTTGATACATTTGTTTTTGCTGCACATTTACTTGTAGAAAGACGCATATTCAATTCTTGTTTGAAAATATAAACATTGGTCAATTTAAAACAGCCTATGGCACCATCTGGTGGAAAATCAACACATTTAAAAAGAAAAGAGCTGTAATTGAAAAGACATGGAAACTTATTTTCCATCATTTATCATAAAGGAGAAATTATTTCAAATCATTTTAAAATTCAATCCAAGTGAATAATATTGAGGATTAATCTACAAATGGTCAGATATTTAACTGAAAATTCTTATAAAAACTTCTTGCTATAAAATGTTAAAATTTTTTTTGACAGCATTGAAAATATTAAATTAAAAAAATTCCTCATAATAATAATATCATTCATAAAGTATTTAAAAATACACTTCTTCGAATCATATTAAATTTGCGAATTATTTTTTTATCTTCTGACTTAAATATTTCTCCAAGGGCTCAAGAACTGTTGGGATTACCAACTACCAATTGCTACCAACATTAAGTAAATCGAGTAAAAAAAATATTATTACTATATATATTATGCATGCAAGTATAATGGAAATTGCTATTCATTAACAAATTTACTTCTTCATTTTCCCCTATTCACCTATTCATTCAAGTCATGAATCCGTTGTTGAAGGTAAATTCTCCAGTTTAGCTATAGCAAATATTTCCGTTGACTTGTCTTGGTTAATAACAAGTTATGGTCTCAAGAACAAATTCATAAATTCCCCGCATATATTTTCCCCAATTGTGTCATTTCTATTATTCATTTGTATGTATTTACAAGATAGAAATTTTATTTTCCCTGCTAACCCATTTGCATCATTTGAAAATATGAAAAAAAAGGCCCATATCACGGAAATTTTTTAATTTCATATTTAGGTGTAAAATTGTATAAAAGTAGCAAAAAAAAAAAAAAAACATTTTTGAGCATTATTTGTTAGTAATATTGCTCAGTGTGGTAATATTTTAAATGTGGGATGCATATAGGTATATAGTATTTAATATGAATATTGTATATATCATATTATATGCTTAGCATATAATATGATACAGCATACATATACGTTGCAGTGATAGTGACCAGAAAAATTGAGCTTATATATACGCTAATGATGCAAATGGGGTTAAAGACTCAGAATCCTTTCCCCAACAAGTCTTGCAGTTTTTCCGCAAAACGAAATTTTAGCACTTTCAATTTTCTTTCCTTACCTGAAAGACAAACCAAAATAGCGACGTATTATCTTAAGGTTGTATTGGGTCGTTCCGAAAGTAATTTCGTTTTTTCCTGACAAAGGATTTAATTGTATTTTTCGCACCCAATTTCATACTTAAACCGCAAAATCATTTTATGTTTTAAGAGCTGATATAGCAAGGCTTGAGTGTGAAAAAGTGCAGCTGATTCTTCGCAGTAGTTTTTGGATGGTGCTCTTTTAAATATGGAGAGCAATAAACAGCATTTTCGTCATTTTTTTCTTTTTTGCTATATAAAAGGTAAAAATGCTGTCAAGCCAGAAATAAATTAGCCAATATGTTGGAGAAGATGTGTTAACAGTACATCAGTACCAGAACTGATTTGCAAAATTTTTCCTTCAAATGAGGAGGCCAAAAACCACCTCGATCAGTTTTTTTTACAGCAAAGACCAAAACTTTTATGAGCGTGTAATCATGTTACTACCAAAAATATGGCAAAAGGTATTAGACCAGAATGGCAATTTTATACTTTAATAAATAATTTATTCATTAAACGAAAATTTCTTTTCATTTTGACAAAAAAAAAAAAAAAAAAAAAAAAAAAAAAAAAAAAAAAAAAAAAAACGAAATGACTTTCCGAACAACCCAATAGTATATATCATATTATATGCTTAGCATATAATATGATGCAGCATACATATACGCTCCAGTGATAGTGACCAGAAAAATTGAGCGTATATATACGCTAATGATGCAAATGAGGTTAAAGATTCAGATTCCTCTCCCCAACAAGTCTTGCATGATTTCTGCAAAACGAAATTTTAGCACTTTCAATTTCTCTGCCTTATCTGAAAGACAAACCAAAATAGCAAGATATTATCTTAAGGTTGAATAATGACGATATTGCTCTATATGCAAAAGGCATAAAGTTTGACCAGACATTTTCAGAACTGAATAATTATATACAAAACTTAAAAAAATTGTTTTAATAGATGGAAGATTCAATTAGAAGGCTAATCGGAAGCATTATCTTGTCCTAAACTTTTAAAAACCGCCCTGAATTAAAGTTATATTCGTCCATGCTCTGGTGAAATGAAATTAAATGTAATAATCCCCGAGAAATGACTAAGTTTCAAAGTCCATATCAACCCTGTCACTAAAAAATTCAGCAGTGCTTTACGCCCCAAATAATTTCTCACTCTTAGAAATTCGAAGCTCTTATTAAATGATATATTACTTGTCTATAGTTCCTTCTTTCAACTTATTCTAACATATATTTGTCCTATCTGGAGGTACACTTTCAAATTTTTTTTTTCTTAAAATTTAAAATCTAGAATAATACACTCCGAATGAAGTTGATGCATGAGTGTTCGGAATGTTTTATTGAAATGCAGAAATTAACAATTATTAAACATTTCTTCATCAAAATTTCCAAAAATTTCTATCCGAGTCTAAACAATATTAAAAAAAAACACGACCAGAAAAAAATATTCCTTCCTACGATGAGGCTCTTATTAGAAACATAAAATGTCTTAGCTACATTTTTGTAAATAAAATTTACTCTGTCTTATATTAAACTGCTTTTCTCCCTTTATATTCTTTCTATCTTGCTGAGATAATCATTGCCTATTACATTTAAATACCAGATAGCATATCGTGTTTGTTTTATCTCTTTCCTCCAGGTTCGTTCCTTAATCTTAGCTTATGACTAATGCCTAGCGACCTCTATGGATTTTTATATCTCACTAAAAACACTTTCATCGTTTTATCTTACTTGTTTCCGAGTAGGAGAAGAAAAGGTCCATGATTCAGGCTGGCAGAAAGAAGGGAAAATAAAATAAAAAATAAATAAAAATACCATAAGATAGATACTGAGTACCTTGTACTTTGCAAAGAAAGCAAGTTCCTTTAAGATAAGAACAGAAATTCAGTTGGACTAGTAATGGATTATAACAGCTGTCTGCGTTAAGTTAGTTTATGTTGTAAATAAACTTATGAAGTAAACTTATTTAATGACATCAACGCCCAACGAATGGAGATTATAGGCGTCAATGCCCTATTCCTAACTACAAATTAACTGTCGGTTTGAATAAAGGTTGTCCTTTTTATTTGTTGAATTAGAATTAACAAAACATATTATAAAACAGTTGGGAGTTTTAATTGAACTCCCTTCAGCTGCATCAGTTACAGAAAATTCTGTTCAGATTTTTTTCGTATTTAAAATTTTTATTTGAAAAACTATCCCATTTCATCGTTTTAAGGTTTTATGGAGATAAGCCATAATGCATTAAAACTCATAATAAAAACTTTGCGATAAATTGCTTTTTTCACAAGTTTTAGAAGACAAAATTTAAAGGAATAACAAATAAATTTTTGGAGACTAACACTGGGAATTAAAGTTAAATTACGAGAAATAAATTGAAGAAAATACAATTTATATGTTTAAAATGAAACATTTTGAGAATAAGATGCTGCGGAGATTGTCTTTTTTTTGTCAAGAGCAGTCCCTACAAGCTGTTAACGAATGTGACGCACTCCTCGTTGTATTCATAAAAATATAATATATTTATATTATTGATGTAAATATTGGAATGCAGAATGCATGTTGATATAAATTAAAATTTTTACAACGCGTGAGTCAAATAAGCAAATTGTTATAACTTCTGTCTAATTCTCAAAACAGTTATGTTATTTTAAATGATTTTGTTAAATGCTTCTTTAATGTGTAGCCCTTTAGGAATTTTTAAAAACAATTATATATATGAAGAATTTGACTGATAAACAGGAAATGCTTTGATTCAAAAATTAATACAACTAATATATCGTAATAGAATTACCAAATATTATTTTAAAGAAAGACTTGACTATGAATTTTTATTTAACAAATATTTTACATAAAGAATTGAATTTTATTTAACAAACCATAGATAAGTATTGATAAATTCAAGAGTATTTTAGCAATAATATTTTTGTCATGGATTCAAAATTGTAGTACTGTTTTAGTTTTGTCTTGTTTCAGATGAAAAGATAAAATTATTCTATTACAGTTTGTTGTATTTTAGAATTTTCATGCCTGTTACATTAATTTACTCTACTACCCGAAGCATTTGCCGACTATACATAAAATATTTCTCAATATAGTTTCTAATCCAGAAGTTTTGGCAAACGAAACTGGGTTTCTTACTCCAACATTGAAAATAAAGCGAGAATTTTGCAGGAAGTACTTTGCAAAAGAGATTGAAACATTATATAGCAGTTATAACGAACGCATTTAAAATCTGTTATGCAAATAAGCAGACTTAGAATTATGTGTACTTCTCATTTTCTTTATGCAAAAGATTGTAATTTCTTTCAATTACTTGACAAATATATCTAGTTTACATATTGCAACTTTTTGAAGTTCTCGAACAGCAACAATAACTTTTTCTATTTTATTTCAAACGACCACTTTTGATAAGCTGGATAGATAGGAATATTTGTTATATTTAATTTCAAATAAATCTCGTGAACAAGATTGATGTTAATTATTCAAAAAGAAAGTTTAATCAACATATTATAAAATAAATAATATGCTAATAACCTTACACATATTCTATCTATTAAAGAAATGAATTTTATTTATTGAGTGTAACATTAATGAGTGTTTCATGACATTATAAGTTTGGATAATTCAATGTTTGGAATTCACGATGACCTGAACTTTAATGTTATTTAAATTTCTAATTCCTATATAATTTATGAGAATAATAAGCAAAATCTTTCGACATCAGATTTTCATAACGGATGAAAGTCATGTAATTAAATATTTCATGTAATACTGAAATGTATAGAATTTTATTGCAAAAATGTCTTGTCAAAAATAATAAAAACAATTTAAAAAATTTGAAATTTCAAGAAATTATCGCATTGGAATTAAATTACTATTAAAAAGTCATTTTTTCTTATTTCAAATAATGTAGGAATCACTTTTGTGCTATAATATTTTTGAAAGTTATAACAGAAAAATGTCAAAATTTCGATTGATTTTCAATTAATTAAAATTCTAATATCATTTTAATACGGATAACAAATGACTCCGAAGTGCTCAATGGAATGAAACAATACAATGATTTTTCACTCTAAATTCTGAACAAACACACACATTCTACTTTATTATTAGTGGAAATAGAACTAAATAGTTTCTACGTTTTGTAAGATAAGCATACTACAAATACAATAAATTTTAAGGATTGTATTTAATTAGTCTAACAGGGAGAGAACACGTTGCTGAAAATTCAGTTCTGGATGAGTTTTAATAGAAAGGCAATGTTCATTTAGATTGCCACTCACGAAAATATTAAAGCGCAATGGCCAACCAATTTTGAGAAAATGGTTCTGAAAGTTTCAGCATAGCTTATAGATTGATAATGTTCAAACATCGGTGAGACGGGAACAATATAGTGGTTTAAGATACTAGGGTAGAAAATGGGAGACATTTATTTGCTTTATTTTTTCTGATTTTTTTCGAATTCATTTAGCAATTTACAAACAGTTTTAATTAATATGTTTATGAATCTTTATGTAAAAATAAATATTTGTTTTTCCAATATTATAATATAATTTTTAGAATATAATATAATATATATTATACTATATATAATATATTCATTTTTTAAAATATTCATAATTACTTAAATTAAATGAACTTTTAAAGATGGTTTCAAATAATAGGACTCTCATATTTTATATGAAAAAAAAACTGTACTTTATCTTAATACATATCTTATAACTTATTTTTAAAAAAAATAATTATTATCATGTGTATTGTTCTTGAATTATTTGAATAATTGTGAATAATCTTGAATAATTTTAACTATAAAATATTTCGAAATAAGTATTTTTTATCTTAAAGTAATTAACATTTTCGTATTTTAATAAATATAAATTACTTATAACAACTCAACAAACAGTATTTATATCGGGAATTAAACATAACAGCTGAAAAAATTAAAAACATATCGTCAAACATTCACAATGTTAATAATCGGAAAGGAAAAATAGAAAACAGGTGCTGTGTTATGAATGCGTTGGCAGATGGTACAACATTTTTAGTAACATACGATATATTTTGTGCGCTGCCCGATATATTCTGAAGTAAACAAATATTTTTTGAAGGTAAATGAAATTTTTTTTTGACTAATACTTTTAAGGTTTTTTTAGTATTTATGTGGATAATCAGTATTTATGAATATTGAAAGATGTCAAAATATGTTTATCTTGTTTGAATTGTTTTGAAAGGCTTCCGTGATAATTACCTTTCTGTCTCTTGCATGTATTGAAAAAATAATGAAACATTTTAAAAATTTCGGTGATTTAATTAGTATTTATTATGAGTTTAGTTATTATGTAATTATTTTTTCTACTTAAAAATAAAATTATAATTCAGCATTTATTTTCATTCTGATTGATAAAATCTTCATTTCTGATTGATAAAAGAGTTACATATTGATTGAAAATATATCTTTATTTTCTAAAATCAATTATAATTCATGTAGTAAGACAAAATAAATTAATTTTTCCATACAAATATTAGTCCTATGTTGATTGAAATTATCTTTAAAATACGAATTTAACTGAAATAATTTTACTGAATAAAAAAACTGAATAAAAAATTTAACTGAATAAAAAATTTACTGAATAAAAAATTTACTGAATAAAAAATTTAACTGAATAAAAAAATGCATCCCTGCTTATAATTATTTTTCTCCTAAAAATTAAATTATAATATTAGGAAAATAAATATTCATTTTTGCATAAAAATTCAAATCATATTTTTAAAAACTGTTTGTAAATTGTCAAATTATTTTGTAATAAATCAGAAAAAAAACAATAAATCTACGATCGCAAGTTTCAAGTTATCATGTGGGAATATTATTATTTTTATGTCATTGTTTGTCTTAAATAATTTAAGTCATTAACCAGTTTAAACCAGTTTGAAGCAATCATGGGACTTTTCTATCGGTCTCTCTCTCTCTCTATATATATATATATCTGTATATATTAAAATATGGGGGAAAAACATCATTTCTCCAAATATCGACTCTTGCATAATCTGATCATCTCGTGATTGTATTAAACCATTTTAAACTAGTTAATGACTTAAATTAATTAAGAACTATTCTTAAGAATTCATATAAGGAATAATTTGGAAATCAAGTTGTAACTTTAGAGGGGGATAAACCGTCAAATGTGACAACCGTTGGTATTATTTTCTAATAACTTTAATTAGTTTGTTAATAGTACTCTGATTTCAACGGGAAAAAATACAACAGCAGACGATAGATAATTCAAATGCTATACAGTGAAGGCCGTCTCGAAAATAAACTCACATTAGCAGACGACAGATATTTCAAAAGCTATATTGTGAAAGCCGACTTTTTTTCCCTTTAAGTAATTACCTAAGAGTAAAAGTTAATATGTACCTATCTATGCATCTATCGACTGCTTACAATAAAGATCTTTAGTTTAAAATATAAATTATTTTTCACAATAATACTTTAAAGGCTAAGAATATGTATTTACGAGTGATTTGAAATTTTTTAATATTAGAATTAATTTAATTTTACATTGAAGATTTTTTTTTTAATTTTAGATAAATTTGTTTAATATTTGCAAAATACTGAAAAAATGCAAATATTTTTTAAAATTCTGATCTTTTTATATAAACGTTTAAGAGCGTACAAAATCATTACGAATTTATTAATGATCATTTGGGAACAAATATCGTGTTTGCATCGGCCGAAAAATTCAGTCTATCTTCTCCATTTTCAATAATTATATAAATGCAAAGTAATTTTTTACATCTGGATGAGATGAAAAAAATCTATATGCAATAGAACAAAATCGAGTGTAATTTAAGCAGTTTTGTAGATTAGAAATCTGAGTAAATCAAGCAATTAAACAAAAATCGGCAGTGAATAGATAGAAAAGATAGTGCAAATGACAGTTTTGAAGCATTGTTCATGAAAAGATCCGATTGTAATTAACGAATAAGACTCATGAGATTTTATTTACAAATGGAATTTCCGAATTACTGGAACATCTAAAATTAAGTTTATCCCTTGAGATTAAACCTAATCACTCAGAAGGCATTATCATGTTTGCTCAAACATAATTTAAAATAATGTAATAAGAATAATATGGCATATTTATTTTAACAAGATATACTCATCAAAGTTGATTGGCATGGTTAAATTTGAATTATTAATACGCTCTGACATCTGGGATTATTTTACTGCTATTAACATAATACCAACTAATTTAAGTGAAATAAACCTTATTAAAATAGGAGGTGAATGATTGATGTGCCTTTCCAAATTTGTACAATTTTTTCATTGCGACCTGAAAAGCGGCTTGCATCCGATTTGAATGGCAGACTTTTCGCAAGTTTTTTGGACATTTGACTCGATTTTGGAGAGTATAATTAGAAGCTGTAGATTTATATACAGTTTTAACCTCTCTGTTAACAGAAAATTCCCAATTTTAAGAATAATCATTTAATTTTTTTAAAACATGATACAATATTGAAGTTAGCAGCTCATGCAATTTGAAATAATTTAAATTAGGCATTAGTAATGAATGCATTTATAATTTCTTATTTTTAGAAGAAATGTAAAAATTTATGAAGAGTTGGAATCATTAGTGATACACACACTTAATTCAAGGCTTAAAGTTTCAAACTAAAAGGCTACATTTAAGTATTAAGCAAAAGTAACTTCTTTTATTTTTAAAGCTAATTGTAGCTAGTAATTTTTAGCTAATGAAATAAAGAATGTTATATGGCGACAATATTTTCAACTGTATCTGCAAAGTGACTGAAAATTTAAAATACAAAATTGATATCTGGGCTTTGTTTGTTGTTTTTTGTCCTTTTTAAAACATTTTTTGAAGAAATATTTATAAAATAGCTGTGTAAACTTTTTGTTAAACTTCAGGTTCAAGTTCAGGAGCTTGTTACCAATTCGTTACACAATACTGATCGAAAATAATATGGCTAGCCATGTTTTTCATTGCAGTATGTGCATATCATTGTTGCTGCTTCTTTTGCATAAAATATCAAGCCAAATGTACGCCATTAGTACTAGAGGTTAATTTGGAAAAATATCCTGTAGACCTAATAACAAATATTATGTACTTACAACCACTCAGTTTCAATAGAAAAGCATAAAAAGGGATAATATAAATATATACATTTCCAGAGAAATAGTTGAAGTATCACTGAGCATTGATGGGAAGATAAAGGAGAGGTATTGCATTCTCAGGTAAAAATTTCATTTCATGCACCTTGTTGTCTGTTGGGCATGGCTGGGGAGACTGGTTCAAACTTTCTTCAGATTTGCTCGTCTTCTGCATTAAATGTACAATTCTATGTACTTATGTCCTAGGGACATTTCGATTTCAACTTTCCATAGGTGACATTTGGGAATTGTTATTCCTTTTACAACCATTTCAGGAAACTATTTTCTGATAAAAGAATTCGAACATTTACCCCATTAGATAGTTTTCACAATTTGATCATTTATTGTACAACAGCGTTGCTTTTATGACGAAATTCTTTGCTTTCCAGCAATTTCTTCCAGGAAAAGTTGATATATGACATTTAATTTCCCCACATGCTTCAAAATTTGAATACTGCATTATCAAAATCGCCTTTTACATCCACTCTGATAATCAATACTTATTTAATATTCCAATATAAGTTTTAGTTTTAAGGTAGCTCCTGGCATTACTAGGAAATGGTATTTCAGATAATTGTCGAGAATCTATGTTATGTAAGCATATTGTCCCGTCTGTCACTTATATGCCCTCAAGGGGCATACGTAACTTTTTTTTAGGTATTGTAACATCACTGATGCAGCAGCGAAGCCAAAGGCAAGCTCAAAACTAACTCCTACAAAGCGG
>JAPMOQ010037223.1:722412-803311 GCA_026543055.1 Argiope trifasciata | reverse complement strand
GTACATAAAATGAATATTGTATGAATTGGCTTTAGAGTTAATCTTTAAGGAAAGAATCACTTTGCGCATTTTGACTTATATATGATTTCATAGTTTTCAATTTGAAAAACTTTATTTGTTACTCACTCTGAGCACCTTCATCAAATTTTTGACTTTTTCTCTGTTGCAGTACTTCTAGATGATAGCTATTGTGAAAACGCCAAAGATGATTTCTACAAAACTCGACATAAATATTGACATTCAATTGAAATACGAAATGATTGACAGGAAAATGGCATTTGATTGATTAAAGTCATCGAAAATAATGTGAGATATTCTGGCTATATTTATGAAGCCTGAAAACTAATTTTAGATGTAGATATTTTCGCTGAATAATTCGTGAACTCATAATCGATATTTTATGATATAAGCTAAAGAGTCAAAATTAGTGCAAGTTTTGAATTTACCACCATTCTTGCAGTGGCAGTTCTATAAAAACATTTTTAAACTGTTAGTTTAGGTTTCGTAAAAATGAAACATTACACACTAGGAAAACGTGTTTTCATTGTTGAACAATATTTCAAAAATAATGAAAATTTGGGGGTCACAGTTCAAAAATTTAAGAATTGGTTCCCTAGATCGTGTGATTTAAAGCAATTGGATTTTTTTCATTGTTGTATTTGAAGTCAAAAGCTTATACCAATGAATAAGAATAAAAGTACGCTTGCATTGAAGGAGGAAATTCAACTCTGCATCAACGAAATTCAGTCACATTTAAGCAAAAAAGGTAAGAAAAATTTCGACATTTCGAAAAGTTTCGCGTATGTGCAGCAAAGTCATGGAGACTATTTGCCCTAAATATTATTGTGCGGTAAATCAAATTATTTTTATGAATAGTATTTGTTCATTTGGAGTAAAAGCAAACGATTAATTTTATACCTTTTGAAATCTGGCAATGTGTTATATTATCTTGGATAATCTGGCAATGTTTTGTAAGTTTTGGTTTAGGTTTTGAGAAAGAATAAAGATGCTGTTTGACTTTTAAAACGCTTGAAGTATTTATCTTTATTTCTAAATGGAAGATACTTTGCAAGCTTAATTCTAAAGCTCAAGAAATCGGGTAGATTTCTTGATAACGCAACATTGTGGTGACCGGACTGTGATATTTTAACTTGAAGGAAAGATTTAAAAAGGTAACGACATTTATTATAACTTGTTTACTATTCGAATTTCGATATTTAAAAAGTATTTTCCGTTATTGAATTATTGTGGAAGCTTTAAAGCTGAAACGGAAAACGGAAAGAAATGCATTTACCCGGTTATATAATACACTAGATGAAGCAGCAAAAAAGAAAGCCGATAAAATGTCAGAGGATTTGGACTGTTTGGCGACCTTTCAGCTTCTTAATGAGAAAAATAACGAACTTTTACAACTTAATGAGGATATTTTAAATAATCTCTTGACAACTGAAGGGGTTCAACAAGATGATACTGATAAAGAAACTACTTCAGCTGATGATTATGCTCTCAAATTCAAAAAGTTAAGTTTGTTAATGGGTCAGAAAGCTGATTCTGATGTTGATCTCGAATTACGATCCTCAGTTAGTTGTACAAAACGAAAGTTTAAACTTCCTCCGTTACAGTTGAATAAATTTGGAGGAGATATCAAGGACTGGTTACAGTTTTGGGGTCAGTTTAGGAAAATTGATGAGGATCCCGATATTGATGAAGCTGATAAATTTCAATATTTAGTGCAGGCTACGATTCCGAATTCCAGAGCCCGAGAATTAGTGGATAGTTTTCCACCATCTACTGGAAACTATGCCAAAGCAATTGACTGTTTGAAATCCCGTTTTGGGAAGGATGACATTTTAGTTGAATATTATGTCCGAGAATTGCTTAAACTGACTTTGGCATTCAATATTAAAGACAGACAAATGAAGTTGTCTGCTATTTATGATCGTATCGAAACTCAGCTCAGATCATTGGAAACTCTTGGTGTTACAACAGAGAAATATGCGGCTATGCTGTTCCCACTGGTGGAATCGTGTCTGAGTGAGGAGGTCTTAAGAGCTTGGAAGAGGAATGATTGTGGCCGAATATCTAATAAGGAGGATGCCAAAGAATCTCGACTAGAAAGTCTGATGAAATTTCTAAAGAATGAAGTTGAATCTGAAGACAGAATAGCTCTTGCTATGGAAGGATTCTCTTTAAAAGGGAATGCAAATTATAGAAAAACTGAAAGAAAAAAGCCTCGAGAAGTAGAAACTTCTGTTCCGACAGCCAATGATTTGATTTATGGAGCCAAAACTTTGAAGTCGTGTTTATTTTGTGGAAAGGGCCATAATTCACAAGACTGTTTCAAAGCTCAAAGAATGTCTTTTGAAGAAAAACAAGATATTTTAAAAAAGAATAAGGCTTGTTTTGTCTGTTTGAAGGTCGGGCATGTTTCGCGGAGATGCAAATCAACAGTTAAATGTATGATCTGTCAGAAAAAACATTGGACAATTTTGTGTCCTGAAAAGGCTAATAACGCAAGACCCAACACCGAAGATGATACTAGTATTGAGGGAAATGTAGTATTGGCAAATCAAAGCGAGCCAGAAATTCTTTTGCAAACACTATTAGTGTTAATTGAGGCAGGTGGAAGAAGTAAAATGGTGAGAGCGTTAATTGATACTGGTTCTCAAAGATCATACGTTTTAAAGTCTACAATTAATGATATGAATATAACTACAGAACGATGTGAAAATTTAACGCATGTAGTATTTGGGGGTGCTAGTTCTAAGAAGAAACATAATTGCTACGAGCTGTCAGTGAGCAATTTAAGGAAAAATTATTCTTGTAAAATTCAAGTTTTGGATCAAGAGATTATTTGCGGTTATGTTCCGAGTATGCAAAGAGGTCCGTGGGTCAAGGAGTTAAAAGGTAAAGGTATCCAGTTCACTGATATTGGAAAAAGCTCGATGCCTATAGAGCTGTTGATAGGAGCTGATTCCGCTGGAAATCTTTTCACAGGAAATATATGTCACCTATCGTCTGGTTTAATTGCTGTTGAAACCTATTTGGGATGGTGTGTAATGGGAAGACCAAAGGCTGCTTACAACAGTTATTCATCTATTTCTCTTTTTATACGAAGTAATGACATTTCGGACCTGTGGAAACTAGAAACTATTGGTATAATGGACCCATGTGAGACCAATACCTCCAGGGATTTAGAAAGTAAAGCCATTGATCATTTTTCCAAAAGTGTAAAAATTGTTGAAGATGGAAGATATGAGGTCAAACTTCCTTGGATGCGCATTCTAGATGAACTACCCACAAACAGAGATATTGCTGGAAAAAGGTTAGTTTCTACTAGTATAAAGTTGTTAAAAAGCAATCAATTTGAATGTTATAATGATGTCTTCGAAGAGTGGAAGAATGAAGAATTTATTGAGGATTCTGGTGAGGGACCTGGTCACTACCTACCTCATCGAGGAGTATTTAAGAACGAATCTACCACCAAAGTACGGCCAGTGTTTGACGCTTCCTGCAAGTCAAGAGGTAATCTCTCATTGAATGATTGTTTGATGAAGGGTCCTAATTTACTCGAATTGATACCTTCAGTACTTATGAAGTTTCGGGAGAAAACATTTGGCGTTGTATCAGACATAAAAAAGGCATTTCTTCAGATATCTGTTGATAGAGAAGATCGGAAATATTTAAAATTTCTGTGGTGGAAGAATAAAAACAGAGATTCTACTCGAGTTTATCAGCATGCCAGAGTAGTTTTTGGCCTGAATTGCAGCCCCTTTCTATTGAGTGCTGTCATCAATCGTCATTTAGACCAGTATTTATCTACTCCGTATCATGATACTGCTGTGAAGTTGAAGAATTCATTTTACGTAGACAATTGTGTCACTTCGGTGAATTCAGAGAAGGAACTGCATTGCTTTATTGAAGATTCAACAAAGCTGATGGCACAAGCCAAGTTTGATCTTAGAGGTTGGGAATTTACAGGAGAAGCTATTTCATTGAAAGATCTCCAGCCAACTCCTGTTTTAGGACTTTTGTGGGATAAATCAGAAGACGTACTTTTCTGTGATAATTCCTTAGTAGAAATACCCCCTGATACCCCTATTACTAGGCGTGTGATTTTATCGTATGCTCATAAGGTTTTTGACCCTATTGGTTTTACTTGCCCGGTCTCTTTGATACCGAAGAAGTTATTGCAAGAGAGTTGGCGATCAAAAGTGAGCTGGGATTCAGAGGTATCAATGGATATGAAAAAAACATTTCTGAAATGGATAGATGATATCAAAATTTTACACCTTGTGAAAATTCCAAGAAAATTTTTAACTGACAATGTATCGTCTTTTAGTTTTCACGTATTCTGCGATGCTAGTGGCATTTCATATGCAGCAGCTGTGTTCATTCGTTGTCAATCAGCTCATGGAACCTCGATACAACTGTTAGCTGCGAAGTCTAGAATAGCCCCATTAAAACCCGTTACTATTCCGAGACTGGAGCTACTTGCCCGTTGCATTGGAGCAAGACTCTCAAAATTTGTAAAAGAGAGTTTAAATATGGTAAATGTGGAAACACGCTTTTGGACCGATTCCTCTACAGCTCTCCAATGGATAAAAAGAGAAGAACCTTGGAGTGTTTTTGTCCGGAATAGAGTAGCAGAGATCCGAAAATTGTCAAACACCCACGACTGGAGACATGTTCCGGGAGCATTAAATCCCGCAGATTTGCCCTCCAGAGGATGCTCTGTTTTGAAGCTTTTGAAATCTAAATGGTGGGAGGGCCCCACATGGCTACTTTTACGCGAAGAAATGTGGCCAGAAACTAGTCACCCAATTAACGAAGAGATTATCTCAACAGAAAAATGTAGCAAATCACTTAGTCTCATAAACAACTCTCCTGTTACTACTAGTCTTTTCTCTCGGTTATCAAGTTACAACAAAATTATTAGAGTTGTAGGATGGATATTACGATTCAAGCATAATTCGAAGACCGTTAAAGAATGCAGAAAAAGGGGCTCTTTGACTATACTCGAAATAAATGAAGCGGAAAAGAAGATTATTCGGCTGATTCAAGAAGAGTCTTTCACAGAAGAATCAGTTAAAGGTTTGAAAACTCTCAATGTTTTAAGAGATGAGGAGAGTATTTTAAGGATTAAAACTAAGCTAACTGAGAAGAATGACTTCCAAAACTTTAGATACCCCATTCTACTTCCTGGAAAACATAGGTTAGTGGAACTTCTGGTCAGAGAAGCTCATTTGGAAAACTCTCATGCTGGAGTACAGATTCTGCTGTCAAAATTGAGAGAAAAATTTTGGGTTATAAATGGAAGAAGAACCGTTCGCAGAGAAGTCAATAAATGCTTAAGATGCAAGAGATATACTTCCAGAAATATAGAGACACCACCTGGTGGTTTGCCTCAGGACAGAGTCGAAGAATCCGCTGCATTTGATGTGAGCGGAGTGGACTTGGCTGGACCACTTACTCTTAAGGGAGGTGACAAATGTTGGATAGTTATTTTCACCTGTGCAGTGTACCGTGCGGTACATCTCGAACTGGTACTGTCACTTACCACTAGATCATTTCTTCTTTGCCTTCGGCGGTTCATAGCCAGACGAGGTCGACCAAAGGTGATATACAGTGACAATGGGACTAACTTTGTGGGCGCTGAAAATTTGCTACAAAATCTGGATTGGGATGAGATAGAAAAGGCAACTTCCGTCCAGAGAATAACATGGAAGTTCATTCCCCCCTCTGCACCCTGGTGGGGTGGATTTTGGGAAAGAATTGTGCAAATGGTGAAAAAACTCCTTAGACGTGTTTTAGGAAATGCCTGCTTGTACTACGAAGTGTTTATTAGTATCCTATGTGATTGTGAAGCAGTCATAAACTTCAGACCTCTTACCTACGTATCCGAAGATACCAATGATCTTATTCCTCTCACCCCATCAATGTTTATACAGGACATTTCGACGGTGGGAGTGCCGGATTTGGATAAACTTGATGCAACGGACATCAAAGGGCGTCTGAAATATCAACAAAGTCTTAGGCAACACTTAAGAAGCAGATTCCGCCGTGAATACTTGGGCATCTTATTGCAACCACGAAAGAAAAGCACTTACTATGAAGTAAAACCTGAAGAAATTGTCTTGATTGAAGATGATTCAAAGAAAAGGTTACTATGGCCTATGGCTAAAGTTCTTGAAGTGTACCCAGGTAAGGATAACACAGTTAGAGTAGTGCGATTGAAAACACAAAGTGGTGAGATTGTACGACCTGTTCGACGTATTTATCCTCTGGAAATAAATTGCACAGAAGATGAAAGCCATGCTGGCGCAAAACCTTTTACTACAAGATGTGGTAGAACTGTGAGAATACCGTCAAGATTTTTAAGGACTTGAACAGTTCAAACTATTTTGTATCATTTAAGCTAATATTTATTTACCTTATTTTTAATTTGATTATATTCTTATAATCAAAGGTGGGAGTGTGCGGTAAATCAAATTATTTTTATGAATAGTATTTGTTTATTTGGAGTAAAAGCAAACGATTAATTTTATACCTTTTGAAATCTGGCAATGTGTCATATTATCTTGGATAATCTGGCAATGTTTTGTAAGTTTTGGTTTAGGTTTTGAGAAAGAATAAAGATGCTGTTTGACTTTTAAAACGCTTGAAGTATTTATTTTTATTTCTAAATGTAAGATACTTTGCAAGCTTAATTCTAAAGCTCAAGAAATCGGGTAGATTTCTTGATAACGCAACAATTATTACATGCATACTGTACGGTGAATTCATTATACTCCATGCATACAATATATGCAAGTGTTCCTGTATACTTTACGATTCAATAAAATTAACAACTTTTAAATAAAAAAGCTGTGTTTTTTCATTTAATTCAAATCTTGCATTAATACGTTAATTTACCGGGTAACGTTGCCTTTTTACTAACACTAAACTATCAGCTGTCGAAGACTTTTTTTATTGGAACCGTACAATTTACTACACGAATGGCGACAAATTGAAATCTTGCTTTAATTACCATTATTTTGTATTTTCGTCCACAACGAGTTTTGTGTAGCGTTCACAGAGGTATTTTGAATCAAGAGCGCATTGATTTACTGGCAGAAAAAATGTTGAATTTAAAGTTGTTCTTTTAATTTTAAATGAAGTTTCTCCATTTAATGCATACAATAATATTTTACGCGAAACAAGTTAATTTGTTTTTTTTAATAGCATTGAACTGTTTGAGACTGGGAATTAATTAAACTCACTTTCCTTACACCTGCGCGGCTAATTACACATTGATAAAATGGCAATTTTTTCCTTTGTAGAAATTAGAAACGTGCAAAAGGTATTCGAATTGATTTATGCTCAAGCTTCCAATATCAACTAAATATTAGTGATCTTGCTCATTCTCAAAATAAGTTAAACAATCTCCTCTGCACGAGAAGACTAATCTACAGTAAGTTTCATGTAATCTATATCATTATCGTTCACCTCAGTGAATTTATGAATACATCGCTGCAAACACTCTTAGATTTGTTGCGGTTTCTCATCTGTGACCCAATTCTTTGTATATTTTCAGCATCATTCAAGATATTTAAAATTCAGTCTTTTTGAAAATGTTTTGCATGATTCAAGCTGGAACGGGTTTTCGTTAAGCACATAATCATCTGAGTCCAGTATCCGAACTTCTTTACTGCAAAGTAAAAATATTAGGTTATTTTTTTTTCTAAATATTTTTCATGATTTCCTATCTACAATCATCATGATTTGCACATATTATAATTTTTTGCTCGATTTTTTAGATTAATGACTTTTTTAAATCATTCCATTATAAATAATATTTGAGAAATGTTTGTAGCGAATTTTATTCAGTGGAATTTCATAAAGATTGAGACATAATGAAAGGATTTGAAGTTTATTGAACAAAAAAGCTTCCAAAAACCTGCCCTGAATGGCATATTATAACTATATAGAGATCACAATAAGAATTTACAAAACGTAACAGTTTCAAAATCGCATTTCAACTCCATGAAACCAGAGTATGCTATTGAATAAAAGGCTCATTACGTACTGTATTATCCTTTAATTAGCGTACAGTTGTAATAAGATTCCGATAGATCATGATGAAGTATCTTTGATTTATTTCTGCAATCAAAAGTCAGAAGATCCAAGTCTGACAATCTGGGAGGATGAGCTTTATGGAAATGACAAAGGAGTATATGTTTCCCACTACAGAAGATGTATGGTGGAGCTTCATACAACAAAAATGCTGATATTGAGCCACATCACACTGAAATGCAGAATTCACTGATTGCTGAAATACTGTTGCATTTATTAACGGGTGGCAAGGCATGTGACAATATTTGCTGTTCTAAATTGTACTTTAAAAAAATCGATATTTACAGAGAAGATAGGGTATTATATTTGCGTTTTTTATATTATACTTGCAATTATATATATATATATATATATATATATATATACACTGAAGTGACAAAAGTCATGGGATAGCAATATGCAAATATACAGATGGCAGTAGTATCGCAGCGAAAAAGTATAAACGCGCAGTTCGTTTTCCAGAGCTTTCATTTGTGTTCAAGTTATTCATGTGAACAGGTTTTTCGTGATTTATGGCGGCACGACGAGAATTAACAGACTTTGAACGTGGAATGTTAGTTGGAGCTAGACGCATGGGTCATTCCATTGCGGATATCGTTAGTGAATTCAATATTCCGAGATCCATAGTATCAAGAGTGTGCCGAGAGTATGAAATTTCAGGCATCACATCCCATCATGGACAGCGCAGTGGGTGACCACCTGCACTTAACGACCGAGACCACCGACGTCTGTGTAGAATGGTCAATGTTAATAGACACGCAACACTTCGTCAAATAACTGCAGGAATCAATGTGGGACGTACGAGGGACGTGTCCGATAGGACTCTGCGGCGAAATTTTTCTTCCTTGGGCTATGACAGCAGAAGACCGACTCGAGTGCCTTTACTGACAGCACGACATCGCCTGCAGCGACTCTCCTGGGCTCGTGAGCATATCGACTGGTCCCTAGACCAGTGGAAAACCGTGGCGTGGTCAGATGAGTCACGATTTCAGTTGTTACGAGCTGATGGTAGAGTTCGAGTGTGGCGCAGACCCCACGAAACCATGGACCCAAACTGTCAGCAAGGCACTGTTCAAGCTGGTGGTGGCTGCATAAAGGTGTGGGCTGTTTTTACATGGCATGGACTCGGTTCTCTGGTGCAACTGAACCAATCATTGACTGGAAATGGTTATGTTCAGCTACTTGCAGATCACTTGCAGCCATTCATGGACTTCACGTACCCACACAACGATGGGATTTTTATGGATGACAATGCGCCATGTCACCGGGCCAGAAGTGTTCGCGATTGGTTTGAAGAACATTCCGGACAATGCCAGTGCATGATCTGGCCACCTAGATCGCCCGATATGAATCCCATCGAGCATTTATGGGACATCGTCGAAAGGTTCGTTCGTGCCCAAACTCCTGCACCATCCACACTTTCACAATTATGGACGTCTATACAGACAGCATGGCTCAATATTCCTGCAGAGGACTTCCAACGACTTGTGGACTCCATGACACGTCGAGTTGTTGCACTTCGTCGGGCAAAAGGAGGACCGACACGATATTAACAGTCATCCCATGACTTTTGTCACTTCAGTATATATATATATATATATATATACTTTTCACTTCAACAGGAGGGTGCATGGTTAGGGACTACCTGCATAACCATATGATTGTGATTGTCTCCTTCTCTCTATTAAGAATGGGAATGGATCTGTCATGGTATAGGCATCTTGGTTTTCTGCTGGACCAATCGTGACCCTTATTTCTTTTTGCATACAGCCGACAACCCCGCCACCACTGAACGTAGCAGTATCGAGAGAATTTGTTGTGGTCGATTGCTGCCAATCTTAACCCTGAAAGGAAAGTTCACTGGGGAAATATATAGATAATTTTAGCAAAGCAAGTCAATCCTATGATGCAAACTTTGTTCCCAGCAAGAAATGGAATTTTCTTACCATAATGCACCTATCCATGCATCTAGACTTTCCCACGAGGATGAATTAAACATCTGTCTTGGTCGCACAGTCACAACCCCAGATAGACACAGCTGATTAATAACATTTACATTCCTTAATTTTAGTGAATTACGTTTGAATAATTGCGTTTGAAATAATTTTTAGAAATGCCACTATTGAAAATTTTAGTACAATTAAGAGAAATATTCTGCACTAGTGAAACTAATACCATTAAAAAGTAAGTTTTTGAGTCTTAAGTGAATTCAAAGACTACTTTTATAATAGTTTTGGACGATATAAACATCGGTTTCAGAAGACACGTCAGAAAGACGGCTAAGTCTAATTTTGAACTATCTTAAAATTTTTCTGCTTGAACGCTATGCTTCGTCTGACTGAATATAAGTGACACAATGAACCGTGTCCAGAATATTTCTAATTTCATTTTTAGCTTCATTAATTAATCAAGATAAGCACTTAGTGTAATGCATAGAAATGTAATGCGTTACACATATTTTTTTCTACATATGGAAATTGGCATATTTGCAAAAATTAAGAAACTTGCACTTCAAAATATTTTTATTAAGTACTGCAGCAGTCGTAACATCTTAAATGCTAGTACTGTCTTCTAGCTTTCACTCTCTTCCTAAAATAATGTCGAATCCTTCTATGAACAGCACGATCAAACATTTCAAAGATTGCAGCTGTATTGTTATTATGATAATATGCTTTTCCAAGAAGAATGTTTCAAATTTAACATTTTCACAGATTAGAAATTTAATGCATTTCCGCAGCAAAACACCTGTTTAGAATCAAACGAGTCTTATACATGCTAACATGAGATTTGCTTAACATACGCGCACAATTTTATTATTAGTAGAGTTGATGCGCAATGGTAAATAACTTGCTTAACCAGCTTTATAACTTGTGAAAGAATCTTCAAATAACTTGTTTTTTGAAGATTCCATTGCAATGGAGAAAAGGAAGGTGACTCTGAGAACGATTTTCTTGAAACTTTAATCACAATTTTTAATTATCTTAAGGTTTAATATTAATAAATAACTTAATTATTAATTAAATTAATTATTAATTGAAAATTTGTACAGCATTGTAATATATAAACCTATATACAGTCATCAATGGTACCATTTTGGTCACATAATTGTTTTTTCTATTATCAATCTATTTATAATGAAATATTTTAAACAGAATTTGCTGCGATATGTTTCATATAAAGTGAAAATAAAATTTAACCCAATTAATTAATTAAAATTTAAATAACAATTAAAATTTAAATAATTTCTTGCAAAATTAAACCTACAACAGTATAATTTTTAGCTTATGTTGGTATGAAATTTTTAGCATGTGTTTGTATCAAATAAACATGAAACATATTTTCTAGAAGTGCCAGAAAAGGCTTATAATTATTTTTAATGTGTCTATAATATGGATTCTATTTGTTTTGTAGTATTTATAGCCAGGAAGGTTTATGAATGTATGTAAAGATATTTTAAATATAATAAATTTCCAAATTTTTAGCTTAATTTAACCCATATTAAATTCATTCTGAAGTGTTTATTGATTCAGTTTCGGTCTTTTTGTTTAATTAATTTAGCACGAGTTCTAAAATTGCTGAATCGGCTAAAAGCTGACTAAATCCCACACTCCAAGTAAAGGAATAAAAAATGTCAGCCTAAACAAATTATTTTTAAAAGTTCCTTATAATTTTCTTATCTAAATCAGAACGTGTAAAGAAATCCCTATCGAAATCTCCCAGTATATAATCATAAAGATAAATATTTCATAATTTTTTTTATATTTTCTCTCTTGTGTTGTTCTGTGTTGATGTGCTTCTACACTCTTGCTTGCACACACACACACACACACACACACACACACACACACACACACACACACACACATATATATATATATGCACCTTTTTTGAAACAGACAGTCAAATTCAGAGATGGAGAAGGCAGTTTGTATTTTTAAACGTCATTTTATTCTCACCAGGTAGTATAGATGGTTTCTACTACCGGATAGGCATGATTTGGACAAAGCGTGGCACAAGCAGAAATGGGGAGGAGACAGAAATTAATTTTCCCTCTTTTTTCGTACAATATTTTGATAGAGAAAATATTATTTCACAGAACTTATACACTATTTAGATTCTGATAAGGATTTATGACTTACACCCCGAACTAGACAAGCGAAACAGGGATCTTTTTAAAAGTATTTGTTGAGTCAGCAATCTGTATCTTTTCACTTACACCGTGGAAAGAGCTTCGGTTTTTAAACGATTCAACATTTTACAAAGCTTCTCTTGAATTAATTAAGTAGATAAAGTAGGAGTCAGGAAATAAGAGAATAGTTTAGAATGACTTTGATATGGGCTAAATTAAGATAAAACTTTAGAAATTAATTTAGATTTAAATTAAAGTTTATAGTATTATTACCCACCTTATAGTATTATTACACCACACACACACACACGCATATGAGTCCAAGAGAACGTACCTCACAGATAGAGCTCAGTAATAAGTATATGCAACTAATTAGAAAGTGGTGTAAATGACGAAAATTATTATATTTTATGTAGGTTAAGTAAATAAATATATGAATTCTATATTCCATATATTCCGACAAAGTTTTAATGCACATGTAGTTTACTAATACATACGCAAGTACTTTTATTTAGTATTATCTAAGTTATAGCTTGACTATAAGGAAAAACAATTAAAATGTGAAAGAATCTGCCCAGATCTTATTAATTTTTCTGACTTTTTCCTCAAGTATATTAAATTGTATAACACTAGCTTTTTCCGTATCTTTATACAGGTAAATAGATGTGAAGGATCCTCAATGGTTATTGTGTTATCTAATAAAGTTTGGTTGTCAATTGTGCATTGCATCAATTTCAAATTGCGCTATAATTTTTCTAATTTTGTAGAATTAACAAACCTCGAAAGTTAGTTTTTTATTTTAGAAACATGGTAGCTTATTTGTGGCCTTGTAACTTTTTGTTTTCCTTTTAATGGTTTTATCAAAGGTTAAATCTTACTACCAATAAAGACAAAGCAATTTATAACATGTGATTATTTCAAATCATTCTAGAAAGATATTAAATCATTAAGCATCTAATATCATGAAAGCTTATTGTAATTTTAGATTTTTAAGGAGATTTCTTATTACTTTCACATTCTTTTCTCATCCTAGAGATTTTTGCAGCTGTTCACACAACAGTCTTTGATGAAATATTGCTTTCGTGCCACATTTAATACTTTGTGACTATACATCAAGATTTCCTTGTTCTGTACTGAAACGCAGCTTGCTATTTTGCGTTTAAACCTGCCTTCCTCCATTGTAAAGAGTTTCAAATATATTTCTAACAAAGTTAAAGATGTAAGTAACACTTTTAACTTTTATTTTATTTAGGATTAATGACCAGCTGGTTCATCAGGATTATTGGTTGCGAAATTTTCGAGATGACTCTTTTGTACATTATTTTTTTTTTAATAACTCATTCTTAAAACCATTTATTTAACGAAATTACTTTCTTAGGGAAGTAAAAAGCTAAAAATTTAAAATGAAGAAGAATCCATTGTATGAGTTAAATAAATTCATAAAAATGTGAGGATAAAATGTAAAATTGTTCAGCATTCAAAATTTTTCTTTTACTACAGAATATGTTCCAAATTTTGCGTTATATCGTGAAAGTTTATTCATTCATAATTCTTCAGATTCTACAAAAAAGCATACTAAATAAAGCAGTTTTCTAACTTTAATATTGGTAATGCAGTTATTACAAATTATATTATTGGGTTGTTCGGAAAGTCATTTCGTATTTTTTTGTCAAAATGAAAAGAAATTTTCGTTTAATGAATAAATTATTTATTAAATTATAAAATTGCCATTCTGGTCTAATACCTTTTGCCATTCTGGTCTAATACCTTTTGGTAGTAACATGATTACACGCTCATAAAAGTTTTGGTCTTTGCTGTAAAAAAAACTGATCGAGGTGGTTTTTGGCCTCCTCATTTGAAGGAAAAATTTTGCTAATCAGTTCTGGTACTGATGTACTGTTAACACATCTTCTCCACACATATTGGCTAATTTATTTCTGGCTTGAACAGCATTTTTACCTTTTATAGCAAAAAAGAAAAAAATGACGAAAATGCTGTTTATTACTCTCCATATTTAAAAGGGCACCATCCAAAAACTACTGCGAAGAATCAGCTGCACTTTTTCACACTCAAGCCTTGCTATATCAGCTCTTAAAACATAAAATGATTTTGCGGTTTAAGTATGAAATTGGGTGCGAAAAATGCAATCAAATCCTTTGTCAGGAAAAAACGAAATTACTTTCCGAATAACCTAATATATTGCAGAAAATCATAGCCTTGTTTAAAAATCCACGAAATTTTAAAAAAATTACCCTTTTTTTGCTTTGAATTTTAAATTATAAATACAAGAAAATTTCAAAGAGTTTTTTAAAAACATGCCTTATGTAGAAATTTGCTCAAAGTAGAAAAGTAAATCAAATCTCCATATTATGATCAATAACATTTGTTAAACAAGTAAAAATGAGTTATTAGCAGAAAAAAAGAAAATACAATTTATTGTAACCCGAAGAGGAAATATAATTTTGTAACATAAGGATTAAATGCATTAAATTTAAAATAAAAAGAAATTTAACCTAAAATTCCGAGGAACTTAATTTGATATAGTTAGAAATACATTTCAGGGCGGAGGTAAATTGAAGAAATATTAATTTTATCTTATTATAATTCAGAAAGTTATGTCAGAAACGTTCTAAAACTTCGTATCATATTTTAATTAAAAGTTGGCCATTTTTTTCTATCCATAATTTTTCTCTCTAATGCAAAAATTGTAATTTTGCTCCAAATGTGATAACATTAAGTTTCCTACAGAACGTCAAAACACAAACCTATTTTTCTTCATTATCAGTTCAGATAAGTTTAATAGAAAAAGAATTTTATTTGATTATAATATTATTTTATAGATTTACATATTATTTATAAGAATATGATAATTGGAATAGTAATTTAAGTACAAAGAATAATTTAATTACAATTTAAGTTCTTAAAACTCATTATCATGAAAACAATGAATAAATCTTTAATTTAAAGATATATTTTTACTATTAAAACCTGTTACCATTGAAGTTTGAGAAATAAGAAATTATGCATAGCATATAAATTAATAGACTATTCATTGTAATTTTTGTTCGATATTCATTAGTTAATTTTGTGTACAATTCACTGAAACTAAGTTAAAGAGTTTGTCTCTGAATGAAAATGTATTGTGCATTACAGCTAAATTTAAATATTTATAAAAGTGTTAACAAATTATCGAGTATTCAAGAGATGTTTTTGCAAATTGGCAATCTTATGTTATTGCATTTACACAATTTTTTAATGTTTATTGTGATAATGATCTATGTATGAAATATTTCAATTGTGAAACATAAAATTTGTAATTTGATTTTTAGCTTAAGGATACGTATGAAATTAAATTATATCACTAATCTAAAACTTTCTACAAGCAGAAATGCTACAAAATGCTTCAACATTCTAGTGATACCAGAAATTCAGGTGCAGAAGACTTGGAATCCATTGAAATACCGGTAAGATATCAATGTTGAAATATAAATATTGTACGTAATGTAGATAATTTCTGAAAAATCAAAGTATATAGTTCAAAAGTATGAATATTCAAAAAAATGTAATTGAACTGAAGTTACTTATAAACCTATACATTCCCGTTATTAAGAGATTTGAGCAGTAACCATTAGGGTAAAGTGAAAAAAAAGTAATTACGATATTAGAATGCCATGTAATGTTAATCTTAGATGTTTTAAGTCTTTCCGCTTTTGCGCAAGTTCTAGGGAAAGCTGGTTTCTCCAAAATAGGAGTAAGACGAAAAAAAAAAATCTCTATATTATAATTGCATGTAATGTTAATCTTAGATCTTTTAAGCCTTGTTCTTGTTATGTTAATTAATCTTAGATGTTTTAAGCCTTGTTCTTGTTATGTTAATTAATCTTAGATACTTTAAGCCTTGTTTTTGTTACGTTAATTAATCTCAGATGTTTTAAGCCTAGTTCTTTTTATGTTAATTAATCTTATATGTTTTAAGCCTTGCTCTTGTTAATGTTAATCTTAGATGTTGCCGAAGTTCTTGGAAACGCTGGTTTCTGCAAAATAGGAGTAAGATGAAAAAAAAATCACGATGTTAAAATGACATGTAATGTTAAATTTAGATGTTTTAAGCCATTCTGCTTTTGCGCAAGTTCTAAGAAACGCTGATTTCTCTAAAATAGGAATAAGATAAAAAAAATCGTCTCACAGGATAAAAAAAGTTCAGGTCTAGAAAATAATTCCAGAAACACATGCATCTTAGAGATATTATTTCAAGGAGTTCAGAAGACTGTAAATAAAAGCCTAGGGATTCTAAAATGAGATACTTTTACTTCTAAAAACTTATCTGTACTTATAAAACTTTGTGCATTTTTCAGTTGTTCAAAAATTTGGCATACAGTTTGTTGTAATGGAAAGTTAATTTGATTCCAAGCCCTTATTTTAAAATTTAAAATAAACATTTTCACTCCCTGATTTATTATATTTTGAATGATTTTTTGTGTGAATTTATCTGTAGTATATTTTTAAGGATTTCAGAAAAGAAATTTCTCCAAAGTTGTAGAAAATGAACACTTTTTGATCTTACGAAATCTACCTTAAACTTGAGGCATAATTTACTGAAATTCAACAAATAAATAAAAATAAGCACTTTTCCCAAAGAGCTTTTAAAATTTAAATATTAATTTATATATTGATTTTTTAAACCTATTTTCTTTCTTTAAATTTCTTGAAGTCATTATTCGAACATTCATCTCTAAGAAAAGATAAGAAGTTATTAACAAATTCAGTCATTGAATTTTTATGAATTTTCCTAGAAAAATTAAAATATTTTCTTCGCTGATTCCTGGATGAACCAGCAGGGAAAGTTTTACCTCTTCGAAAAAAGAAAAAAGAAACAAAAATTAAAAGTAATTTTTAATAATTTAAATAAAAAAGGACAGCCGTTGTAGGATATTTTGTAAGATAATTTTCTCATGAGCTTAGCTTTAGTGTGTCTTCATTTTCTCTTATGTATTTCAGTTTAAAAAAAAATTCATCGACGTGTCATCTCAATCAGAAATTTAAGTAAAAATGAAATCGAGTGATAATAATTCTATATTTAGATTGTAGAAAAACTAGAATATTCTTTCTATGATATAAAAGAATTCGTACTATTTTGCAGTAATGTCAAATAACTCTTCCAATTTTAGATTTTGAAGAATCATAGGTAATTTTCTTAACATGAGATCTGGAAACAGGCAATATTAAGTCAATTGGAAAATATCATCAATCTACAAAAATTAAAAAAAGACTGATTGTGATAAAAATATTAACATATTGTGAATTATTTTTTTACTGTTTCTATACTAACGGATAAAATGAAATAAAAAAGGAGTAAACATCTATAGAAAGTAGTCTTTTTAATTTCTGATTGCGATGGGTTTAATTTTCTGACACTCCCTCCCTAATATTTGTCGGAGGAAAATATTTAAAGAAAAGGGGGGAGAAAAGGGTATTTAGAAATAGATACTAGAAATGTTTTAGAAATGTTGAGTTAAAAATAAATTGGTAGTTATAGCTCTTCAAAGTCATTTCAAATGAGCGGTACTTGAAAAAAGTTGAAATAATAATGAAAAAAAAAAGATCCATTAATTAGTAGTGAATTTTATAACATAGAGCTTTTGAAATTTTGTTTGAGGTTGTTTATGCTTTTGCTACTTATCACGGCTCGCTGGGTTTAGTGACTGCTAATAATTTTAAACAAATATTTTTTTAATTATACCTTAAGCGCAATATTTTTACATTTTAAATCTTGATTGTAGTTATTAGAAGCCTTGCTATTTTAGAAATTTTACGCCATTTTTTTGTGCTATTCCTATATTTTTGTATATCAAATCGCATCACAGGAAAGACGAGCAATGCTTGAAAATGAACGCACTTTTAACTTTTTATTGAGTCTGAAATTATGTCTTAAATATAAGTAGAATGAAATTTTAAGAATTTTATTAATAGACAGCCTTATACTGAAACCTACCATATGAAAAAAATGATCCGAAATTTCATGTATTTTTCATAAGCAAAGGGAAAAAAAAGTCGGAATGATAAAACATGTCGGAATTCGTTTTACTTCAGCAAAGGAAGGTATTGTTATAAAATACGTTAAAAATAGTTTAGAAGTTAATTAATCGGAGAAAAATATAAAAGTGAAAAATGGGTAGCATGGAAAGTTTCAAGTTGGTGGGAAAGCTCTTTTTTTAGTCACAATATTTTCTGAACTATCACCAAAAGTGTCAAGATTTCTCCCAATTTTAATTAAATAGAAATAAAATCTAGATATAATTTTAAAAAGTCACTCGTGGTACTATTCTGATCCTTACAAGCATATTCAGGGTGTTTTTGAACATAAAAAACTTTTAGTGGAAAATATAAAAACTCATGAGAATTTTATAGATGACAGAATATCTAAAATGCGTAGATTCATAAAGACAAAGAAAGGATACAAAATAGAAAGGGATATTAAGCGCTTCATTAAACACAAAAAATAGTACGATCATTAGAAACATGATGGTAGGAAATCGAAATTTCGCCCATGAAATTCATGTACAATTGATACCTAAGCTTAATGAATTGCGAACATTTTCAAAAAAGTAATTATCGGCTTAGTGTATATGAACTGATGCAAAATCACTTCACTCAAATTCGGCGGCTGCGGCGAGAAACTTGCGCTTGCTGACATTGAGAGCTCAATCACAGCGCAACCTATTCATTTTGAACTTTGCTTTCTTGCGTGATTCTGATTTCTTCCAATAAACTATAAATTGATGATTCATATCTTATTTCTGATTCGATTCCATTTAAAAAAATACTTCCTTCCTTCCAAGTCTGTAAACACAGAATTCAGAAACACTTTGTATGTGTCGAATTTGGTAGGTCTGTCCTATAGAGTGTTAATCAACAGATAGACACAAATTAAACACTCACAATCATTTATATTGTTAGTAGGGTTTGTCTGTTTATACCCTTTTCGTTTATGGCATTGTGTAAAAAAAGATATCATTCTTACTTCAATTCTTCACGCCTTTTCGGGTACCAAAAAGTTTTGAAAATTATTATATACAGTCGATTCCGGTTAATCGGACCACATCGGGACGCGATCATTTTGGCCCTAATAACCGGCTGGTCCGATTAAACGAACTTGTCCTATGTTGCAAGACGAGACGTGCTATACGTAATATATTAAAATGTCATTATGACCTTTATTGTGAGGTACACGCGTATGGCAAACATACAAACAAGAACTATTGTTGCCTATGAGCTTTATTCATTGAAAAATAAATTTACAAACAAATTCTTCAAAACGATCTACATGATACTCAGCATGCCAAGCACAATATAAAAAAAAGTTTTTATCAAATTCAAGTCAACGTTTGAAGAACTTATTACCGAGCTGCCCGTTCTAAGAATCAAAGGGCTTGCTCACCTCCCACTAGTTCTTTTCCCTTTCGGACTTCCTGCTGTACACGGCGACTTGTGGCTTCTTTTTCATCTTCCCTGCCACGCTCTTTTGTCCGTTTAAACGGAATTTTGGTTCAAATAAGCGAATAATATTAGGCTTATGTACATAGGATTTGTTTCGGTTCTTCGAGATTCGGTCCGAATAAGCGGCTGGTCCGATTATCCGGTGGTCCAATTAACCGGATTCGACTGTAGTTTGTAATTTTAAGCTTTGAACTGAAGTTTCTTCCCATAAGCCGATAATTATTTTTTCTAATGCAGAATTCTGAAGGTGCAAGAAAATCGAAGCTGGGGGTTCTTGGAGAAACTATACGCTTTCCTCTAGATGATCTACAAACTACTTGGGATGCAGTTTTGGTAGGACACAAACTATCAGGTAAAATGAGTTTCTTCATTGTCATATAATTTTGCTTTCTCTTTACATGTAGGCCTAATTTTCTCAAACAACGAAACGAAATACATAACATACTTATTTTTTTTTTAGGAAATGGACCTTGCTTCGGTTGGAGGAATTTCAAATCCAGTTATGACTGGATCACTTACGGAGAAGTGAGTTAGTTCATCAGTAAATGTGATAAGCAATTTTAATATGTCTTAACTCAAAAATGATCTTTACCAAGATAAATATAAAAATTTCTTCCTACAGTTCATAAAGAAGGCAGAAACATTTGGCTCAGGTCTTGTAAAGATTGGATTAAATCCTAGTCCATCATCCAATGTTGGAATTTATGCCCAAAATGGGCTAGAGGTAAGAAAATTTTTCTAGTAAAATTGATATGTTTTGTAGTCAATTAACGGATATCTAAAAGAACACTACTTCAATTCTAGATATATGTAATGGGATTATATTTGCATTTTTTAAGATACTGTATTTCTTTCAGTGGGTTGTTGCACAATTTGGAGTTTGGAGAAATTCTTCTGCAGTTGTTCCTTTATATGACACACTTGGACCAGATGCATGTACTCATATAATAAAACAAGGTGAGTTTAAAGAAAGTTCAGCAGCATTAAACAGCTTCATTTTTACAGAAACTGTTTTAAAAATTATGCTAATAAATTTTAGAGTTAAAAAAACTTATTCATGTTGAATTCACTTGTATTACAAAATGATAGGAAATTTCTTCTGGTGGAAAAATTAATTACAATTTTCAAGTAAATGATAATAAATTCATTAAATGAAATTTTTTAATACTAGTGAACTGTTTATATTTCAATAAAACAAATTTTTATTACATAAAAAAGTAACTGTCTGGCTTAATGAATCGATTCAGTAACTATGTTGCTGGACTGAATTGACATGGTGCTTGAATATATTGTTGGAACTACAGCTGTGGTGACTAGACGATTACGAACATAGAAATAGCTGTACGGATCGTAATAAATAGCGTTACTATCCATTTAATACAATTTGTTTTGAAATCATGTTGGCTACTTTATCATAAATTTAAAGGACGGCTTTTAAAACATTCTTATTGAGATGTATAAACTGATTCTATTATGGCGTACGCAAAGATGTGAACTGTGTATCTTACAGATTATTTTGGATTATTTAACTTTTTCTTGATGACTGGCCATTCACTATTCAATCTGATTTAATCCAAAGTATCTTTGCATAATATACGATACTTTACGGACAGATTCATATTTGTAGTTTACAAAATTTTTTCACCCTACGTTTAAAGCGCACATTTCAAAGTAATTGTTTAAACTGAAATAATTATATATTACAAAGTCTTTACTTATATACGAAAGTTTTTTAATTTTTTATATTTTGAGTGCAAGATCTCATTACATCTAAGTCAAATCTGTGATTTAATGCATATTTTAAAGTTTTTTCCTTTATATCTGTGCAATATTATCAAAAAGGCAACTGAAAAAGAAAGATGACTTCTCCAATATTAAATACTTAAATGCTGAATGTAAATATATTTAAAAGTTTAGAATTTTTTACTACATATTATTATTTTAAATATCTATTGGTTGTCACCTTATTTAACTTAATTGTATGAATTGAAGGCCCATTTCTTAAAAGGTGGCTAAGAAGAAATGGGCCTAACTAACATTCAAGATCAGAGAATCTATGCTGGGCTCTATTAACATTTTTTTAAAACGAAAGTACTTAAAAGTGTTTCTAAATTACGATTCTAAAAAGAAGTAGAAAATTAAAATAAAAAAGAAGGAAAACCCCGCCATTAACACGTTTAGTAGCAAGCATATATATTTTATGATCTGACAAAAAGAAAATCGGCTGATGATGAATAATACACAATACCATTGATGTATAAAATATCTAAAAGGATATTAATGTAAAAAGTTAAAATAAAAGAAGATTTTTAATTTTGTTTAACCATAAATTGCAGCTGAAATCAATATAGTGATTTGTGATAATGAGAATAAAGTAAGAAATCTTATTAAAAGAAGAAAAGAAACACCCTCTTTGAAACATATTATAACAACTATTGCTGTGGACCAAGAACTCAGTGGACTTGCATTGGCAAAAGAAATTAGTATGCACAATTTCAGTGAAATCGAGGTAAGATTCCATATGCATTCTTAACTTTTCTTTGATGACAAATATTTAAAAATTTATTTTTAGGAAATTATTTGTTTGCCAGAAGACTATATGTTTTATTATCCTTTAAGAAAATTCATTTCCTTTGAATTGGAGTATGATTTTTGTAGCGTTTAATTTTAATCCCCTGTATTTTAAAATATACTGAACAGATATTTTTTGAGTAATTGAAAATGAAATATAGTTATAAATAAAACATAATTATTTTTGAACAATCGCTTTCAAAACAGAACAGAGAAACATGATGCGAAAAAGTGTTTTTCTGAATCAGGCATGTATGCAAACAAAAGATACATTGAAATTCTGAATTTGGGATTTTTGATAACATTAAACAATTATTTTTGATGTTACATGCAAGAAATAATTTTTATACATTGTTTTATTATTAATATCATAATTATTAATAATGCAAAATAACACTTATATATTTTTTAGTTTTAAACTGAAAGTTTGATGCTTAATATACAGTTAATACAACAATTGCAGCTATTAAAACTGAAATAAATAAACTTTCTTATTCCAACCTTGAGATTTCCGTCGGATTTCTATATTAATTAAAAAAATATATTAGATTCTTTTTCAAAATTTTTGATGCTATTTTTCATTGTTCTTTTGACTGATATTTACGGCATCAAAGAATAAATTTTATAGTGAATTTTAAAGAGCACGGGATACAATAGAATGAAAGAATTTATTGTTAACTATGATACATGATTTTTTATATAAGAAAAGGACATGTGAATATAACAGCCATATTCGTATTCTGAAACTAACTATAAATGGTGCTATATTTTTTGCCATATCGACGAATGATTTTTTGTATGAGGGTAACCATGTACTAAATTTTGTTTCATGCTTGTTTCCCGGGAACGAGTATCTTAGAGTTATAAGAAAACGTGGAAATTAAGGATGAAGGCATAGGTTATAATTGAAATAAATATTATTATGCCGAAGTGCGTAATAAGGCACCAAACGGTGATAAACTTGATCATGAGGTTCCTATTTACTCAGCAAGAAGACAAAAAAATATATATCCATTCTTACTAAGTCAGGGTTATATTTCTCCATATAAAGCTATCTTTGCTTTATAAATGGTTCTTTCTAATTCATTAAAATATGCACTAATGGCCTAAATAATTTCTATTACGATTATACCTAATAATTGCCAGTATCTAATAAAAATAAAAATGATTTTTTTCATGAATTTTGTTGATTCTGTAGGGTATGTTTCTTCTCTTTCAAATTTAATAATCATTTTTTATTTCAGCATTTCAATTAAAACAACGAAATAACTATATATTATTATTAGAATAATTATAACTATTAAATAATATATAATATTAAATAACTATATTAATTAAATATAGTAACTATAAATAACTATAATAACTTAACTATAAATATTTTATAGTTATTATATTATAGTTAATAACTATATAATATTTTTTCAGGAACTGGGTAAAAATTATTCTACAACCGCATCGGTAAGTGTTAATTTCTCAAGTCATGTAAATATAATTTTTCTAATTTGATAAAAAAAGAAAAAATGTATTCTTTGTTATTATATGGTTTTTGTTTTCGAGTTAAGTAATAACGAAATGAAATTTAAGCTACGAGAAAAGTTAGCAAAGATAAAATAAATCTATAAAATAAATCCTTACAAAAGCTTTAAATTTTTTATATATTTATTATTATTAATATATATAACAATATTTTCAGTAATATATTATATATTTCATTATTATTAGAAGGTAAAGACATCTAGTTTAATGTTCTGCCAAAATAAATCCTGATTAGTAAAACCTTATTATGACTTTGCCAATAATTAGCTGAATAATCGCAATCATTCACTTTTTCTATTATATGCATAATTTAATTTTGAATTCAATTTTTATTAATCTAATAAAAATTATTTTCTAACGTTTTTTCTCTCTTAAAGTGGATTTACACTCAGCCAGCTACAAACCATCCATGCATGCACAGAAACTGTGCAGTAGCAAGTATATGTCTCAATGAGACAAGAACTCGTTATTGTTCGAGCATTCGCGTGATTTTCTAAAATCTTATAACTGGCTGAGTGCTAATTCACTTTTATGTTAGGTAACCTTTGTTGATTTTCAAGCTTAAATGTCCCATTTCTTTAAAGCTTCCGCAGACTTCAGATATTGCTTTGATTTGTTTCACAAGCGGAACTACAGGTGTGCCTAAAGGAGTAGTGCTGACGCATGAAAATCTCATTTCACTGTGTTATGCTTTTAACTTAGCCTTAGTAAGTTCATATTTTTGAGATAAGATATATCATTCAAAGAAATTAATTGAATTTTTTAAAGTAAATTTTTTTGTTTCTTATGTTTCTTCGTATTCAAAAGTTCAACATATTTTAACTTCAATTATTTCATGTTAATATTTAATATGCTTGCTCTGTGATATTTCAATAAAAAATTTTGTTTACGAAATATTAAGTATGTTGAAATACAATTTAAATAGATAAGAACTTATTAAATAAAGTAATACATATCTATAATGGAAAACATATTAAATAAAGGAACAGTAGTAGTAAAAATGAGGCTGACAGAAAAATAATTTGCCCTTTTTGCTATTGCAAAAAGGGCAAATTGTTTTTATAATAATTCTAATTGTTCAAATTATTGAATAATTCTTCTTTAAATTATTATAATTGTTTAATGATAAACGAAACGGTGATTTAATAATCACCGTTTCGTTTATCATTAAACAATTTAAACAAATCGATTTTGGGACTTTCATAACGAAAGAGTGACATCTTCAGAAATTTCAAATTCTTATATTTATTATTTTTGGTGGTTTTCTCTCTCTTGGAATAGAATTCGAAGAAAGTAGAAGTTGCGTTATTTATACCAAGAGTTTTTTGCTAAGGCATTTTTATGAAGTATAAAACTGCAAGATAACGCACTGTTTAATAAGTTGAAGGTAATATTTCTAACAGCTTTGCATAAATTTGGTTTGCATATAAGTGTTGCAGCAATGTTTCTATGCAATTATATTTTGCTGTGGAAAGGTGTTAATTTTAAATCCTCTTGACATTTGATTACTTTTTACACACGATTCAAATGATCGACTCCTTATCGCTTGAGTAGATGTCTGTTTAATGTGTATTTGTAAATATTTTTAGAAGTCTCTTAAAAATCTATCATATTTTAAATAGAGAAAAATCTTTTTACCATCTTCAGGAGAAATATAACAGGGTTCATAAAAGCAATTAATAGAATTAGGTCTCATTTCATTTGAAAAGCGTTACGACAAAAAATAAATTTTTTTTATTATTATTATTTCCAATTAGTGACTAAATGTGATCGAGAATCTTTATATGAAACCCTTTTAAAGAGTAGGCACACGAAATCCACTGAAATATTGTAATCTTTTAGCTGGGAAAAACCAAGATATTATCTAATTTTATTTGTCAGCATGCATATAATAATAATTTTTTACTTTCAGCTACAATACTTCAAAATCATTCAGATTTTACCTAGATTTATATTTTTGTAATGTCTTTTATAGGGGAAATCGGCTATAACGAAAGAAGACAGTGTTTTATCTTATTTACCACTTGCTCATATATTTGGCCAATTCGTTCATGTAAGAAACATTTTATTATTATTTCACTATAATTAACAAAAAGAATGATTTTTTTAAATAAAAAATATTTTGTTATCTAATTTATTCAAAAACAGTTTTAGGAATCAAAATTTCTTCAGAAATGAGGTTTTCTCAAGGCTATAAAAGTTGTTCCATAATTCAACACTTAAATTCAACATTTTCCTATTGCTTATTTTTAGAAAATGAAAAGTGATAGTGAAATTTCGCTTCTACAATTTTAGTTTTCAGAATGATTGCATTAAAAATATTGAAATCGTTTTTGGCCAGGAAAAAAACCCTCTATTATTTAAAACTTAGCAAAAATCAGAGTACTCATGAGCTATAATAATTGCAAATAACTTAGTTCAAATATTCCTAATTTTATGCAATCATTTAAGCTGGTGTTTTTATCTTATTTTATACACTACCCGTTTTTTATTATTGTACATTGATATGATTTAAACCCTAGCTTGTCAAACCCACGGTTCTTGTGCTAGAAAAATCCAAATCCATACAAAATCCAATATTCTCTTGCATACCAAGACACAACGAATGTTGTAGAATGATGGATGAATACAGTATAGTTTGTGGTTTTGATAAATACACTGACTACCAAAAAATATTTGAACACCTGTGATAGAAAAGAAAAACTAACTTTATTCAAAATCAATAGTTGGTAGAGCCTCCACGAGAGATAATTACAGCGTGGACTCTCCGGGGCATACTTTCCACAAATCTTTGCATGACAGCTAGCGGTATTTTCTTCCACTCGGCTTGGAGAAGACATAGAAGTACCTTCACCGATTTTGCACCTTCACCCGTGAATTCGGCGATGCAACTCGTCCCAGAGGTTCTCGATAGGGTTCAGGTCAGTCCATTCGATGAACTCCATTGGACCATACCAAGCCTTGGTTAAGGTCGAAACATGACAACTGGCATTGTCGTCTTGAAAGTAACAGGGGTCCAACCCGTAAAACTGCCAAAACGTAGGAAGCCCATTGTCATCCAAAATAGTGCAGTAGGCATCGAAGTTGAGCTTACCATGAATGAGGACCAAGGGTCCCTGCCCATACCAGGAGAAACACCCCCAGACCATAATTCCACCTCCGCCGAACTTGAATGTTGGCACAATGCATTCTAGCAGGAGACGTTCTACAGGTAGTCGCCAGACCAAGACCCTGCCATCTGAATGGTAAAAGGTGAACCTTGATTCGTCACTTCAAAGAACCCGTTTCCACTGATCTAGGGTCCAGTTTCGATGTGCTTTGCACCACATTAACCGAGCAGCGCGGTTGGACTTTGTGATCAAAGGCTTATGGGCAGCAGCACGACCATGAAAACCCAACAGATGTGCTTACTTACAGATAGTATTCACTAAAACAATATTCCCGGATGCCTGTTGAAGCTCCTCGCGGATGAGGGCCATTGGTTGGGTGTAATTCTTCCGAATTTTTCTGGACAGCCCTCGTTGGTCTCTATCTCCCAGTTTCGTTGGTCTGCCGACTCGGGGCACATTCCGACAATCACTGCTCACCTTCCACTTCTTAATCACATAAGCCACTCTCAATTTAGGGTATTTCAGATCTCTAGATTTGTCTCTTAAGGATCGGTCCCATTTGTGATACCCGATAATTATACCTTTCTCGAAATCAGAGTGCTCCGAACAGTGAGGCATCTTGCATTCGACTAAAGCCGATGCTGTTTCCTACACGATATATACCGGCAGAGGCCATGACGTACCTTAGGACCGTAGATATCGTCAATTGTATAGGTGTCCAAATTTTTATTGGTAGTCAGTGTATATAAGCATTTTATTAACAATTAATTAATTCCGCTTAAGTACATGAGTGGCAGTTAAGCGGAATTCTATAAATTTACTCAAATTTAAGAAAAGGAAATGCCTTTTTTCATCATATTAAATTAGTTTTATATTTTACTACAGATTTATTTCAACTATTGTTATGATTTATATTATATGAGTCTTTCTTAATATTTGCAATTAAAAAACTTAAAAAAAGATTAAAGAACAATCAATATCAAAATTTACACAACTAGTTCGGTAATATGTATGGATGGAATATTCGATGCTGTTTTCCAATCGGAAGTTCAATAACTTTGCATTTAAATAACTTTGCTATGCAATTTTTACACTTTGCTACTGTTTATTTCAAATAAACTGGGCAATTTAGCAGCTAACTCTTCTTTTGAAGGTTTAATTAAATCTGAAGCGCATTTTATAAATCCATACCCTCATTAATATGGGAAAAATTAGTTACATTTTTTATTTAGAAATCTGAAAAATTATTCGACATCTTTTATTATCTTTTCTGACAAATATTAAAGTCCTCAAATACTACCGAGTTTTGAATTATAACATGGTTTGAATTTGATTATCTACAGAACTTTCTATTTTTTATTTTGATGCTTCTTCTACTTTCAAGACTGTTTTGAGTTTGATTGCATAATTTTGGAGAAATGACAAAGTTGAAACAGGAAGTGGCATCCTTTTCTCCTGATTCCCATAAGCATGAGAATTTCTCATATAGATATAATATACTTCAGTTTCATATAAATGGTGCATTTTCTCTGAAAGTGTTTCTTCAGCACATGATCATCTAAAATCTTTAAGGCATCGGTCTGAGTCTTTTATGCTTTCAAATATTTGTGTAAAAAATGCTTAGGCATATAAAAAGAAATAAATTTCAAATTTAAACTTAAATTCGGGATAATTTCTCTCTTTCAAAAAGATCACATAATTTCTTCACCTTTCTGGAATTTAATGAGTTAATTAGTCATTACTAATCAAGTCATCATTATTTCTCAAAACACCTGGTAAATACCTGGTGCTTTGAAAAAGGTTCCTCAAGGGTATGTGGAAGAATTTACAAATACTTTTACAGAATTTGTAACTGTAATACAGAATTAATTATACTTATATAAAGTCTCATATTTCTAATTTAACAGCATGCTTTTCAAAAATCTGTGTTGTTGTTGTAACTTATGGTACTTTGTACTTCCGCTAAAAGTCTTTTGCCAGCGGTGTAAGCCGAGTGAGTATCTCGTGCTTTTTCAGTAGCGCCAAGAATACGACTTAGCTACTTCATGCGTTACATTTACTTGCAAACTTAAGGTTACCCTATTTAAGGTGCCAATGTGCATGGTGCAAGATGTGCCAATGTGCCCCTTTTTACAAAGGGGCACATTGACACATTTTACAGAGAGAAGAAGAACAACCCTGCCAGAGCTTAGACTCTAGCCCGTGACGCTCCAGATAGCGTTGAAGATTCTCTACCCTTATGACAGGCCTTCACAAATTTTAAATACTTATAAAGGATTTGAAGAATCTTAATGCTTCAAATTTTGTGAATATTTTCAGGTTGTTTTTCTTATGGTTGGTGCACGCATTGGTTTCTTTAGTGGAGACGCCAGTCAGTTGTTAGACGATCTAAGGATTTTACAACCAACAATTTTGCCGGCCGTTCCTAGATTATTGAACAAGTGGTATGACAAAGTAGGTTGAACGTTCAGTTAGTAAATAATATTCCTGGGCCATAAAATTTTTATGGCAAAGATAGTTTAAAAAAATTTCCTGTTTAATTAGAATAATCCTTTTTGCTTGATTCAAATGTTTAAAATTTATTAGCCCTTTAATATGAAGATGATTTCCTCTTATGAAAGCTAAAATAAAATAACGAAACAAAAATGTATTATAAAAAATTTCAATTTGTTTAACCAAGAATTAATTACATACAAATAAAGGTAGTCAATATTTTAAAGATATTAATATTTTACAATTTGTTAAGCAACTTAATAACTCTAGTTTAATGTACTTTAGTTTTAAGAAAATCTCAATTAAAATTATTTCAAACATAAAAACTTTACTTTCTTGCTCAAATATTATATTTCTTCTACAAATAAATCAGAAAATTAAGCTACAATTTAAAATGTAGAGATTTGATTTTTCAAACATGTAATAAGTATGAAAAAGAATTCGTAAACATGTCTGGGAGATAAACAGCAAGAAAATATCAAAAATATTTTTGATTCTTTTTGATAAATTAGGATTGGAAAGGTGGAATTTCCAGGTGCTATTGAGTTTATGTGATAAAACTATCAATTTTTCCAAAATTATCATAGACATTTTTTTTATTCGAAAACTTTAATTCATAAGTTCCTTTTAATAATTGAATTTCGGAGAACATCTCTGGAGAAATGTTTTCTGCTTGCACTTATTGTAACTGGATTTGAGCACTATTTTTTTATTATCACGCCTGGCTAAAAATGTTATACTAAAACAGAATTTTTATGTATTTATCTTACTTTAATAGTTTGTTTAATGAGAATTCTATCAATTAATGATAACGTGTTTACATGATAATGTCAAAGGCTGATGTTTACTTCAAAGAAAGTAATTTTAGCTGTTTCAAATTACATTGAATGTAAAATTTAACATGTGATTCTATCAAAAGATTTTATTCATGTATTCTGCACTTTATGTGAAGCAGTACCCTCTTAAGAAATTTTTATTTTACAATTCTTAGTATATTATTCATATCGGACACAGAAATCTGAACACAAAAATTTAGGAACTAATTTTAATAGAGTTTCTATAAATAATACCGTTATCTTTGGCAGAAATTTCACAATTTGTAATATCATCTATATTTTAAATTCCAATTTTATTCTTGAATTGTCTTTAAAATAAATTATTTTACTTTCGTGATAAAGAGATTTTTTGAATGACATTTGTTTCTCTTAGGCTCAATGGTTGATTCAAAGCAATTTAAGAGCAGTTATACAAGATGAAAGTTGTTCCTTGGAGTAAGTTATAAATAAAAAAAGTTTTTGAAGGATTTATTTCAAAATTTTAAAACCATTATTTTTGCAGTTCTTTTCTGATGTATATGTAAAATGTTACAAAAATGGTTTAAAGCAAGTTTTTTTATATAAACATTTGTAACTTAAGTTTTTTTTCCCCTCTGTAATATCTACAATCGGTTTTAAAATACAATTGGTTTAGTTCTGTGATGTTTGTCAAGAGAACATAAATTATAGCTATTTTAATATTTCTAATGAAATAAATAACTTTTATCCTTCGTTGGAAATTCAATACAACTTCGCTTTATAGTTTTTGGTAAATTTAAATATAAAGAAATTGAAAATAAATTTATTATATAAATTCTTATGAAAATACTTAGGAAATCAATAAGTTATTTTTAAGAGAGGATAAATGATGGAATTTGATAAACTATTTTAAATTGCATAGAATTTTGAAAGATAAAACTCTATTGAATTATATAGAATTTGAATTATTTACAAATTAATTTGTTTTATACAATAACTAATGTTCTTTCATCTTAGCATTTATGCTTTATAATGTAAAATGAAAAGTGATTTTTTAGCATGCAAACTTTAAGATTTTTTTTCATATTAATACAGTGGTGAAAGTAAATGTAGCGTAACAAATGTAGCTAAATGCTTTGTTTTTCAAGCCTTATTTATAGGTGTATATATGCTTGAAGCGCTGCTGAACAAAGAGAATTGCTGTTAATGATAAAAGCGGTTGTATGTGCCCTTTCTTGGAATGCTTCAGGCCAAACAACTTGATTTAAAATTGCCAATTGTGGTACAAATTTATTTTTTAGCTTAGGATTAGCTCATGGGAGATATAGTTTTGAAATATTAATTAAAATATCATTTAATTAATAATTAATAAAAATCTTGAGATTTTTTCCTGTCACTAACATTCAAAAAGTTTATAGTACAGAAATTACTTTTACATCATAAATTAAAAAAAATCCTCTTATTAAACTTATTTATTGCTGCTTGTTTCGCTTACATTATTGCAAACCAAGGAATGAAATTATGTTTTCATATTCTCTAGTACTGATAATGATATTCACTTAGTTATTTTCATTTCTTTAATGGAATCAGTAAACTAATCTATCAACCATAATATGTATATAATGTGCATTTCGCATGAATTTTTTTAAAACTGAGAGAGCTCATGTCACTACTAATGTATATAGTGATTGATTTTGGGAAATTTATTTATTAGAAGAAGAACAAAATGCTTGATTGTGGATATAAATAAATAAGGAACCCATGAAAGGATTTAATGGACTAAACTGTTTGTACATAAAGTCTTTTTGTTAATTCAATCTATTTACTTTAGAGCTGAAAAAAGGTTGGCTTGCAAATCTTTTCTCGATAACCTTGGAGAAAACCTTCGTCTTATTATAACCGGTGCAGCTCCAATTTATAGCAACGTTGTTGAATTCTACACAAAATTCGTGGGCTGCAAGGTAAAAATTCTATTTCTTCCTTTCTCGTTTCTGCACATTCGAATTATAGAAACTATAAGTCCTAAAAAGCTGAAAGGGAAATTCAATGATTGAATGACATCAATTCTACTTTTTGATGTTTTCCTCGCTTGTAAAGTTGATATATCTAAATTACAAAATAAGATGAACAAATAGTGATAGGTTTATAAAGCTGTTTTAATAATAAACAGCTTTATCCAGATTTAATTAAGAAAACAGGTTCACTTGGATAAGTTGGTATGCATCTTTATCCAGAGACAATATGTTATAACCTTTCAATGTAACCTCGAATTTTTCTTTGTATTACCAACAATAATACTAATAGATAGTTTCTTCGTGCCTTTTTAAGTCTTTAATCTTAAGTTATGTTTTCACTGAGACATATCCATATGATAGAGAACAATTTAATTTCTTATTATATTAGATAATTTAATCAAATTTGTTTTTAGGTTTTAGAAATATACGGACAAACTGAATGTACTGGCCCATGCTGTGCAATTTTGCTAGATTCCTCTTATGATGGTAATTATAAAAAATTCCAACCTCTCTAATGGGGAAAGAGAAGTTCCCCAAGTTCATCAAGGGTTTTTGAGAAATTTTTTAATTAATTTTTGGTTAAAAATTGCTGAAATAAATCTTTTATTAATCCTTTAGTAAACCTAATACTAAAATATTAAGTGATTGGTGTTAATGCATTTACTAAACGTACCATAAACTTTAATATAGATACATATAAAAGATTGCAGATGCATTCGGATGAAAATCCTGCTATTTTATCCAATAAATCGTAGCTCAATTTATGAATCTAACGTGATGATATTTTTGTATAAATACCATTTAAAAAGATATATTGAATTCAGTGTAGTAGAGATTCACCATATTAAACTACACTTTCTAATTACGAAAGACGAAAATAAAGTTTTAGAACATTTAAGAAGTTCTATTGTGAAGCAAAAACATGTTGCTATTTAGGCATTTTTTTCAAGGTATCCATTCATGACAATAAGCATTTTTTCCTTCATGGATTAATTGAAGGTATGACTCTGAATGAAAGTTTTAAAATGACTCTATATTTTACATTTCCATGTTTAATAATAATAACCGAAAAATTGGTTTAAGTATATTCAGATAGACTTATAAATCAATCATATCTTGCATTTACTTTCCAGTTGTCAGATCAATTTTTCAGAAGAATCGTTAAATAATGAATGAAGTATGAAAAGTCTGTTGGATAACAATTTTAGAGAGGCCTTATACAAGTGATAGGATATCAAATTTCAATATTCCAATGTCATTTTTTCTTGTTTTTTTTATGTATTCTATTAAAGACAATAATACAACTAAATGAGATATCATATCAAATAGCAAACCTTTAAATAATATTTTCATAATACTTATAGATAAAAACACAAAGCATTTGTCATTGACCATGTACGTAATATTATTTGCCTAATTTTGATTGAAATATTTCCTGTGTAATAATATGATTAAAATTATTCTGAACACCAAATTTTTTTTTCCAAAATTACTTTTTCTAATTCTTAGTTATCAATACTTTATCTTCTGTTATGTTGGAAAGTGGGTTCATCCTTATGTGGCGAATTATATATTTACTATATAATTCACAATAATAATTTTTCACCATAAATAAATTATAGTATACATTTATTATAATATAACTTATTGAGATTTTTGCAAAGATATTTTAGTATAATGTTATTTTCCGTTAAAAATAGAGTTTCAAGCTATTTTTCATTTATTTCACTTGAAGTATTATTCAAAAACTGAAATATTCTTAACTTTTAATCATATCTTTTCTTGTAAATCACTTCTCAATAATCTACTCTGTCGCCGGAAATTAGTACTTGTTCTGCATTTTTTAGGTTGCGCTGGTGCGCCTCTTCCGTGCTGCATGATTAAACTTGTCGATGTTCCAGATATGGGATATTTTTCAAAGAACTCAAAAGGCGAGGTATAATTTGCAGAATTTTGTAATTTTTACTAAGTGTTTAAGTAATACTATCTCTACTGCTCTAAATTGCCTATTTATCTCATTTAGGTATGCATCAAAGGCAAATGCGTATTTAAAGAATATCTGAAAGATCCAGAGAAAACTGCGGAAACTTTGGATAAGGATGGATGGCTGCACTCGGGAGACATTGGAATGTGGTTGCCTGTAAGTTTCTGTTTTTAAGCGTTTCCTTCAAAAGGCTGCAATAGAAGTAATGTGAAATATTATGACTTGTAGGCTTGATAAAATGAGAAGATATATATTTGAATTTCTTGTTACTATCAAAATAAGATTCAATATTTTTTGCTAGAAACACCAATAAATTACATTCAATTAATCAAAAGAATTTTTATGAATATGAAAAACAGTTTATTTAAAAAAAGCCAAAAAATCATTAACTTTCTAACCCATAACTAGGGAGTTAAGGGTAAGAAAAGTTAATGATTTTTTGGAAAATGTGGCCTACAAGATTACATTTTCTTTATACTCAAATTAAATTTTCTAATGAAAGTATTTGTATCAAATTCAGCCAGTATATTGTATAGAATATTTCTCTTGATATATAAACTTGATTTCTCTTGATCGTGGTTTTAGAATTATTGAAAGAGCAATTGCGTTTGAAGATTAATTTTCTTCTCAAATTACATGTTACAGCAAATAATGTTCTTGAAAAAACATAATTCTTTTTGAATAGTATTTTTTTTCCAGTATATAAAATTATACAGAAAACAATATAATGGAAAATTCAAGAATTATATGGAAAAAAATTGACAATGTGTAAAACTGACCTTTATTCCATTGGCGTCATCTCTGCGCAGAAACTTTCAAACATTCGTAGCACATTTTTAGATATAGTAGTATAAAAATCAATTCATAAATTTTGTAGATTTTTCTCTTGGTATATAAGTATATCTTAGAAATTTAGTGCTAGCATAAAAATCAATCTGTAAATACTGTATATTTTTTTCTAGGTATAGTAACATATCTTAGAAATTTTTCAAAATTTATTATCACTAAAAACATTAATTAAATTTGAGCATACATATCAAAATCAGCCGAATGGGAGCTTTCATCGAAAATAAAATCTTCTGTACAATTATCCTCTTTACTAAAACCATCTTTTGCTTCATTTAAAAGTATCTGGAGGTCGGCTTCATAACGAGGATCTGTAGGTTGGATGATAGTACGAAGACCAACATTTAGAGCCATCTGCTAAGCCTTGTATAATACTAGAGCTCTAAAAGGAAGATGCGGTATCACAGATGTACCTCAAAGAAATAGTTGAAATATTTGAAAGAGCATTCTTTAAAACTGATTGATAAAGAGCATGTGTTGCAGGTCACGCAGATGCTACAGGGTCAATACGTACGATTGAGCTAAAAATAGAATAGTGGTGATCAAATGTCACTTCTGAGTAGTCTGAGATACTACACCTCCCCAGTCAAAGATTAAATATTGAATCAGGATTTATAATAACAAAGTTTCTTTTAATAAGATGGGAGATTGTATAAATCCGTTGTGGCGTCTAAGACGGTTGATAATAAAGAATTTACAAAAATTATTTTTATATGTAAGTTGCCATTTTTATTCCTACGGCGTAAAAAGGCCAATTTGATTAAAAAAATATCCCTTGCATCTATCTGAAGAGCATACAGATCTTTATATTTCTATTTATTATCTATTTATTATACTTTATCTATATATTTAAAATTTATAGATATATGGACAAGCAAATTTATTTACTTAAACCATATTTTCATACCTCAGACTAGCAACTGAACGAATTTTTCATTGTACATTCAAGCACATATTTAAATTTTTAATTGACTTATAAGAATCATCATTAAATGGTTTGAAACTGAAAATAAAAAAAAAATATTATAACCTATAAAATTTAAAAAAATGATTAAATAATGCATTAGTTGTAGTGTTTATTTGTATGCACATCTTCGATACCTATATTATAAGTAGCAGTTTTCTAATAATACTTTCATATACTTGCCAGGATTACATGCAGCATACATTTTCATCATTTTTAAACATATCACTTATATGTCACTTTTTTAGGAAAGTTTCATATCATATATGATTTGCGAGCAATGAATTTGATTTTCTTGTTTGGAAGTAATTTTCTAAAGTAACACAAATGTTAAATTTTTAAGCTTTCTTTTCCCTGCGTCATTAAGTTGAACTAGTAATTGCCGATTAATTAAAAAGAGCATCAACAGGCGTGATTAAAAATTTATTTTCAAGTTATAGAGATTGATTGATGCATTGCTTGAAAACTATTGATACATATAGCAGTTTTTCAGTATTAAATAAATTTGTATTTCAAAGTGATTCTATATAATTTTGAAAAGTTTCTCTAACTTTAGAAAAAAACCTACCTCTAAACATTTCTTGATAAAAGTGTTTGATGTTATGTGTGGGCTATAGATAAATTCAAGAGAAACATTTTACGAAACATTTTTCAGCACTATTTTATGTTATGAAAATTTAACTTTGGGACAGTTGTGTTTTGTTTATTAATTTATAGAAAAGCAAATATATTTTTGTATACTCGTCTTCTCTATTTATTTCAATTTTGTGACAGGATTTAAGTAAGTTTAATATTTAGGGTAATAAAATACCACTTTTGCTGGAATTCATTTAGTAGATGGTATTGTATACATGGTAAAAACATGGTACATGTATTTCATTTATAAAAAAAATTAAAACGTACTGTCATTAAAAATAATTTCAGGCACTGAAAAGCAATTTCAAATTATATAACTGTGCAAACATAAGCAATACTGTTACTTAAAAATAAAATAAATATTTTTTTTCTTTTGAAATTTCTCTTTTTAAATTTGAAAAATATTAATTTTTACAGTATATTAGAGTGATTATTTATGCAATGAAAGCGTTTAATATTACTGAATCTTTCCGTTTGCGAAATTATTTCTTTAAAGTTTAAAAAAAAACACTTATATTTATTCCTACAATAGTTTGTTTTACTTATTTCTCATGGGGTTGCGACAATCTGCCTTGGAAACTATACACGCAATTCCCACTTAAGCTACTCTTATTTATACTGATTGAAGTAAAAGTGAAGACTCTCGTTCTGGTAGTGGTATTGTCATTAAAAGCACAAATGGAATTGTCAAAATGAAGAAAAGAAATCCCGAACTCAGTTGGGGTTTAAAGAGAGAACTTATTGCCATTGAAGAAGGACTAAGCTTTATTTTGTCCTTCACAGATCTTAGTGCTGTATGGGTTTTGACTGACAATCGTATTTCCATCCAGTATCTTTCAAAGTGGCGAAGAGTTGGTGATAGGGCTTGAATTCCTATTCTTGGCAAATTTAAGTAGTCTTCGTCACTTAGTGAAGTGCATCTCAAGTCGATTCCTTCGCATGTTGGTATATGAGGTAATGAGAGGGCGGACGTTTTGGAGAAGCGGGTTCTGATGAACCATTACTAGTTAACAATTCAATGACATATCTTGAACTATATAGCATTAGAAGATATGCTACAGGCAAATTTGGCTTGTTCGCCCGAGTCATCCCTGGTATCAAGGAGATTGTAATGAAAGATCCCTTGTTTGATAGATATATTGCGATAGATATGCTGCGAGAACAATTTCCCGATTCCTCAGTGGACACCTGAAAGGACGTACTTTCGAGAGAGGTCTTAAGATGCACCTGAATTGTCCTAAATATAAAAATGAACCGGCATCACCGGCACATATCCTTGAGTGTCTGGGATTGTTACTTGAGGACCTATACAGGTCTCCTATGCTTGTTTTCGATTTTCTGAAAGTAAATGGACTCGTGGACCTCGTCTAGTATATTCCTAGACATGGAAATTAGAAAAAAGACTTATTTTTACTGTAATTTGCTGTATTAAAAAAGTATTTATCCTGAGGCCAAAAATAAATAGAATTTGTTAAATTTAATTGTTATTTATACCCTTGATTTTAAAAATTGAGCAGATATAAAATCTTTACTACATGAAAAAATGAAAACGAATATTGTCAGAATTATCGAATGTAATTATTGTTTTTTTTTTGTGCTTTAAGGGGATAAAATAGTTCCGTACTTCTAAAGAATTATCTAACAAATTTAATTTTTCATGTTCGTTCCGTTTATATATATATAATAATGAGAAACTTTAATATACTTTTTAAAATATAATAATCCTTTTCTTACACATATATTCTTTAGATTACATAGCGAAAACAGAAGCTTTTTATTTTCTTTACTTAAAATTATCTTTTAACGTTTGTAGAAAAATAATTTGTTTCAAAATGAGATATTTAAAAACAAAAGAAAAAAACATAGTATATTATTTTGTATCTGCAATAACTATAAGATGAGTTTCGTTAATAGATTTATACATGTAATTTGAATAACTATGTTGAAGCACAGATTAGGAAAAATTGCGTTTTCTTACTGGATATAGAACAAATTTATATTTTATGTAAAAAATTTTATTGTATGTTTCTTTCTCTAGAATGGTGCATTGAAAATAATTGACAGGAAAAAGAATATATTGAAGCTTGCCCAAGGATTGTATGTCGCACCCGAAAAGATTGAATCTGTTTATGCTCTTTGCCAATTCGTCTCGCAGGTTTATGTGCATGGGGAGAGCTTAAAGGTACGATTTTCAAACAATAAATTTATGAAATAAACATTTTAGGAATATAGACTATTTCAACAAATATTATATTAATGAAATTTTTAATTTTATAGATTTTTAATTTTTTAATTCAAATATTGTTTTTTTAACCCTTTATTTACTGAATTATGTCGCCATCAATTTTTCAACTTCATTTTTGCACCAGTCGTTTAGTTTCCTTGCAAAATAATCCCAGGGAACATAAGAAAAAAAAATGTAATTAACAGAAATATCTTAATTAGTTTAATTATTAATTAAATATTTTTAATTCCTACCTTTAGCTTGTATTAACTTCATGTTATTCGGGTTACATTCCCCGTTTTCTTTAGAATACCATCGGCAAAAATAGTCATCTAGTAAAGATATAAGCTAGATTTAAATGGTACTTTTTAGTACCGTCAGTAAATAAAGGGTTAAAGTTTAATTGATTGTTTTGAAATCAGTTTGAAACGTTTTCTGAAGAATATTAGATATTTATTGGGGGCATTCATTTTGAATTATGCTGAAATAATTCTCATGGAGGACAAAACCTGATGAATATTGAGTTAACAGATTAACTTCAAGCTAGGTTTTGATGTTATGTGATAATCAAAATTTCAAAACTTGAAACATTATAGCTAATTTTTTGTATGTAAGTAAATTTTATTATATGTTTATACTATATATATATATATTTTAGGTTATTATATGTTTATGCTATGTAAGCAAATTTATTTAAAGAGTTATATTTATGCTATGCAAATGTATTTTTCTGTGTGGTAGAAGTATTTCTGGTTCAAACTACAAACAAATTATTGACCCAAATTTTAACTCGGATGGAAAATTCGATATGTATGATGAGTATTTACTTGATTCTTTATCTGAGTAAAAATTTTCCAATTCTCTATTTGATTTGTTGATAAGCAATATTTGTTATGTATTGTAACTCACAGAACATTGATCGATTCTGTAGTATTTGAAGTATACATTCAATTTAAGAAATATAAAGTAAACATAGAAGTAATTATACGTTTATTTGCAGAACTTCTTGGTTGCCATTGTGATCCCAGATAAAAATACTGTGATGTCGTGGTGCAAGGAAAACTTAAAATGCAGTTCATGGAATGAAATTTGTGACAATCCTGTAAGTAAAACGTAATTTTAGTTTCTTTGAAAATTTTCTTTTTGATTTATGCTTATGCATTGATCCATTTCTTCAAGGCTGATCTGCCTAAAATAACATAATTGTTAATTCAAATAATGATAATCGAAGCTTTATAACTCGATCAGATTTGATTCGCAGAAGATATAAATATTATATTGCCAAGATTACTTCATAGAGAAGGATTCATAGGATCAAAGAAAAATATAAAGTTTATGCATCATGATTGTTTTTTCAAAAGTATATTTACTAGCAAAAAATGAATAAAATATTCTTTAACTCATTTAAATTTTTTGAAAAATATACAATTTTATAATGAATCAGAAAATATAGCACTTCAATTATATGTTTATCAAAATTTGATGCTCAAACATATATATTGCTGAAGTTGCTCAATGGTACATAAAATATGTATCTGCAAAGTTTATTGAACAAGATTCTAGAAAGGTAGATGGTCGCCAAAGCTGTCTAGTAGGAAATAAAAATTGGACAGTTAATTTGTGATTTTGCTAATTATTTCAATTGTATAAATTAGTTAATAGAGACCATTTTATATTTCATTTGAATATCTAACATTTTTTTTTCCTGTTCGCAGGTAGTTAAAAAACTTATTTTTGAAGACATGCTGAGGCGAGGAAAAGAACTTGGACTTAATTCAATTGAACAGGTGATTTGCCTTTAAAAAGTTTCAAAAGAACACCTGAAGTTAAACTCTTAATCATTATTTGTTCTTTTTTTCTACATTTTTGGTAACTGGAAATTTATTCATGGGGGAATTTAAGGGTATTTTAGCATAGATTCAAGAATATAGTATCTACCTCTTCAGTTCGTTGAAGTATAAAATCTGTTGCTCCTTTTGATTGCTCTAGGAACTAACAATTATTTCTTAATTATCACTAAATAAAAAGCATTAACTACGATATATATTACAATAAAGTAAAATTACTAACTACTTTTGTTAATTATCAAAAGAATAATCTATCTCATGTGTTTTTGCTAGGATCCGCTTGTATGTTTAATGCCACCAAGGTGTGTTGAAAGTATGTTATTAATTTAGCATTTTAAATGTAAAAGAAGAAAATAATAGTTCTGTAAATTGTTGTTCCACTTTACCACCTATAGTTGGTGCAAATATCAGCAATCAAAAACTTTAAAGGCAGGATACTTTACAACATAAAATTGACAAAACAAGGCATATTTTTAAGATATCATCTATAGTTACTATGTATCTGCATAGAAAAGTATAAGAAAAATAAACAAATTCAAGAATGAGAGTCCAAAAAGGATGGCAATTTCAAGTTATGATACAAGAACATTATTACTTTGTGGTTCATTATTTTTCTTAATTAATTTAAGTCATTAACCAGTTTAAACCAGTTTTAAACAATTACCGACCTTCTCTATCAGTGTCTAACACATCTCTCTCTATATAAATGATAATTTTTTTCAACTTTCATTTTCAATTTTTATAGCTGTCAAACAAAGTTTTGGAGTTCGATCGATTTTGAGATGAATCCCCTCCACCCCCCACATCGCATGCGTAATCTGATGTCTCGTGATTGTTTCAAACCGGTTTAAACTGGTGAATGACTTAAATTAATTAAGACAATTCGTAAGAATTCAGAGAATGAATAATTTGAAAATTAAGCTGTAACTTTAGTTGGCGATAAATCGCCAAATGTGACAACCGTCTGCATTACTTTAAAACGTTAACCATCTGCATCTAAAAGCGAAAAGTGATACGTAGTAATTTGTTGCTTACGAGTTTAGAGGCTTCAAAAACCTCAAACTAGAGCAATAACATGTTCTCACATGATAATATAAATGAATATTCTAAAGACACATAAGGAAATTCTTAAATAGCATAGTGGAATTAGTTCAATGTAATTCGGATCAATTATACTTGTGATTTAATTTAATTAATATTATAAAATTATAATAGTCTAAAGTTGAGAATAGAAAGTTATGTGTTAAGTAAAACCACAGTAACTGAAGATGAACAGAATAATGTTTCCATATGATATTATTTAATAAAAGTGGAAACTTCTCGAAAAAACTTTTTGCCGAAATAAGAAAAGTCTTCAAAATAAGAAAATGGGTCAGATCTATCAGCGGGAGTTTTTAATGTCCTGAGGCAATAGGAAGCATTCTTTTTTCAACTTTTAAAGAAAATCTTTTAATTGCAATTCATTGAAAACTTCGTTTTTCATAAATACTTTTCAAATTCTAATAGGGGTAATTGACTGATAATTATTATATAGATATCAAATGAATAGGAAACGAAATGCTGAAAAGGTTTTGAAGCTGGTGAAAAACTTTTGAAAAATGATGGGGAATCATTTATAAGTGTTTATATCAAAATTCAACAGTAAAATAAAGTAAAATATGCATTTTGAACACCTTTCTTCTCATAAGTTACATTTCTAATTTGGTTTGAGAGTACGGATATTTTCATAGATCATTATTCAAATTAACTTATGAATGAAATTCGTGGCATTAAAATTTGGCTTAAAATATTAACCATTTTTGATAAAGTTTATGAAAATTTAACATAAAATTTTACTATTTCTCAAAAACTAATATACTTACAAAAAAACCCCATTTATATCGTTTTAGCGTTTAGGATTGAATATGCTTCTAAAAACTGTAAAAAAAAATCCAAAAATTTATAAAATTGCAAAATTTTGCTCTGGACTAAATTGGTTAACTTAAATAGAGTTTCTAAATGGTATATTAAACATAAAAAATATAAATATGGAAAATAAATCTAACTAAACAATTAAGCTGACAGGTACTGTTGTTTGCATTGAACTTTATTCGTGTCTCTTACCTAAAGCATTATCCGGTTATAAGATATTTCAAATGAAAGAATAAAATTTCCCTTAAATTTTCTACATTTTAGAATTTTCATATCTATTACATCAAATAATTTTTTTAATTCTAAGCATAAGAAGAAATTATGCATAAATTACTTGCCAATACAAATAAGATTATCGTAAGATAAACCTTAAAAGCCAGCATCTAAGATATGGAATATATTTTTCAGAAACAAATTGGAATATCGCTCCCTTTTCTTTTACAGGTAAAAGACATACACTGCCATCCAGAGATTTTGACATTCGAAGCTGGATTTCTTACTCCGACATTAAAAATGAAAAGAGATTTTTGCAGAAAGTACTTTGCAAAAGAGATCGAAACAATGTACAGCAGTTACAACGAATGCATTTAAAATTTGCTGTACACAAGAATTTTGTACATCTTTTTACAGTTTTTGTAATTTTTATGAAAAATAAAGTGTTATTTCTTTCATCAACTATTTAAAAATGTTCTAGTTTGAATATCTTAATTTTTTGTTCTTTCCCAAGTTATAAAAATATCCTTTCATATTCCATTGCAGACTAGCTATACTTGGTGATAATCTGATTTGTCAGGAACATTAATAACATCGAATTTCAATTAAATCATAAATGAAAAATTGACCATAAAGATTCCATCAACAAATTATTTTTGCGAATCGAAAAGAGACACATTATACTATTTTATTTCGAAAAACTTGCATTTGTTCTACTGCTTCTTTACACTAACCCTTCCAAATACAATCCCGATGTTTCATGCCGTTGTAGTGTCATTAAACATCTTGCTTTATTGATATCTTGTCTCATGACGTCACTGTACCATTAAAAATTTAAGTTCCTGGTAATCAAATATTTTCTATTTGCATGTAGCCTTTTCAGTAATGTAATTCCATTTTCTGATTCATAATATAAACAATGCTGATAAGAAATAAAATCTTTCACTATGAATCAATAAAATTAAATATTTAGTTATATAATGAAAACAGTGTGAATATCATTGTAACTAGGAAGCCTATAGCTAATATGGTTGGGGAATAAGTTTAAACCATTTTTATCAAATACTTTTTTTAAAAGAAAATCATTAGTAATAACAATCGATTATGTATTCTCCACTGTTGTTCACGACCTCCTTCCACCTCTCGACTGATTTGTAGATGCCATTCCTCCAAAAATCACCCTATCTGGTTTTTAAGGCCCTCTTTATTTTTGAAGGTAATGCCCCTCATATAGTTCGACAGGGAGCTGAAAAGATGGCAATCCGACTGCGCAAGATCCGGAGAATACGGGGGATGCTGAAAGACCTCCATTCAAGCTTTCGGAGTGCGGCTTTTACGACCTGTGCAACATGGGACCCGGCGTTGTCGTGAAGGAGTATAGTTTGGAATTGTCGATTAGCTCTTTTCAGTCGCATAGCATTTTTCATGCGGTGTAGTTGAGCTATATAGAGCCCCTTGGTGACCGAGATATTCCTTTATTTCCCAGTACACTATGCCTCTCATTCCCTCCCAAAACGCGGATCATGGTATTCTTTGGATGGTGGTCAGGCTTGACCATTTCCGCACTGCAGACTTGCTTATGACACCTTCTCAGTACTCGTTGCAAATGCCCCGTGCTGCTTTAGCAGCTTTTTGGCCTGGATGAAAAGCGAGGAAGGGCAGGTGTCGAAAATGTTGATTTTTTATCGCCTGGATATTTCATTTCTAAGCTATAAAAGTAATTAGAAATTAAATTACTCAAAAAGATGATGAGCACGGTTTAGTAGAGCAGAAAGAGCTCTATCGAATGAATACTATACACTTTGTCAAACAGCAAAAAAATCGTCGGAAAACAACTTAAATAGAAAAACACAACGAACTTATTCTCCAACCCAATGATTGTGCATAGAAAAACAGAAAAAAGTATAATATTTGGGTTTTATGCAAAATGTACTTTACAGTTCAAGCATGTGATTTACAGTGAAAGCATATCGATAAAAACCCACATTCTCTAATGAATATCTGTATTTCTGTGGTCGTCATTCGACATTTACGAGATGAGAATGTTAATAAGCCCCGGAAAAGGTTAATTTTTTAAAAACTGGATGTTGACATTTTTTTTAACAGACGGGAACTCTGGTGGTGATTTTTTTTAAAAAATGAACTTTAGTTTATCAAAATATAGAGAAGATTCCCTACACGACAAAAACTTTACATACAGTATATTTCTGTAGCAATAGAAATTTATTTTTTTATTATTAGTTTCGTGATCAAGAGCAATATTCGGATACGTTTTTGATGAAATATATTTTCTCCGAGAATAATAATTGGACAATGTTTAATAATTTGGGAAGAATTTTGAAATACAAAGTTTGAATTATAGTTTTTGCAAAGCGTTGTAAGCGAAAACACTTCATTCGTAAACTGTTAAAAAAAATTAGCACATTTCAAGTAGACTATTCAGCAATGAAATGATGTAGTAGCAGGTTTCAGGTGCAAATGAAAAACAAATGGGAAATACTTTCAATAACGAAATGTGAAATTTTTAAATAAGTATTGCTTCCTAAATTTTTAGCTGAGTCGAAGCAATTACCTGTTATACTTCCTACAAAATTTATTATTTTTTTATTTGCTACTACAATAATTTTTCTTTGCATTTAGCGATTTAGATATTACTTTCTGCGTCTTAATTTTTGTTACCGAAATTTAAAGGACTTCCTAAAATTCCTTAAAAACTCATTTATATTGTGAAGAGTGTTTCAAGAGATGTCGAAATGGAGCAGTGATTTAGAACCAGCACATTAATTTCCATATTTATTAAAAAATATTAAGGAAAATTTATTATCTGTTGGAATAATTAAAATAATACAGACTGCTTCGAAACTATAAATATAATTGTTTAAGTTAACAATATTTTCGAACTGAAATTCTGATCATTTTAGCAACTAAGCATAGTTTTAGATTCTTCAGTGATAACTTATAAAACATTATCACACAAAAAACTTTTTTATACTATATTACATTCTAAAAGTTTATCATTTCAACAACACCAATTTAATCGATATTATTAAACTATAAAATTTAAAAATCTTTTAAAATATATAGGCATATTGCCAAGTATGCCTATAGGCCAAATAAATTTTTTTTGGGGAATTATGAAATTGCAAGTAATTAAAACGTGTATTATTCCTTTCTTATTTTGGCATTTTCTTAATTTTTCATATTTACTTTTCTTGGATTAAAATCAGTAATTTTGCTCCTTATAAATTATAAATTTTAAATTATAAATTTTTGGTATAAACTAACGTATCTCGAGAATAAATATATTTGGTAAATTAATACTATTACCAATGTATTTACAATTTTAATAGTTGCTAAAGTTGAAAGCTCATATCGTCTTAAGTGAATAGAAAATAATCACCTTCCATATTTAAATGATACGAAAAGAACAGATATGGCATTCGATTCAAAAAGAAAAAAAAAAATCAACTTGTTTTGTAATCAATTTCATGTTATAACACATATCGAACATTTAAATTTCTTCAGAACGAAACCTTTCTCATTAAAGCAATAATCAAAAGTATTACCACATTTGGTTTATAAAAATTTTACAAACTCATTATCTTTTTGTTTAATAATATTTACGCAGAAAATTCCAAAGATACTGAACACTACATCAAAAAATTCGCTTCTAAAATACGAGAAAAAAACAGTACGAGAGAAGATTAAAACCAAAGTAATGAAAAGAAAATTCAAAACAATAATTTCAAAGCACTTAATGGCCAAAATATTTTTATTAGATTAACAACCAATGAGAATCAAGCGTTTGCGCCAGCAGATAAAAAACCCAAAACGGGAGAATTATTGTTCATATTCGTAATTATTATAAGAACTGAAATTCACATTCCGTCTAACACGGTGATGGCATTTCGATATGGAATGCTCAATTTCAGAATCTTTTTCACATTGTATTTTCTTGACTTCGTAGACAGGAGGAAAAAGTAATGCCCCTGAATTGGACCTCAAGAATCTCACGAATCTCCACTGTTTATATCCAATTTAATCTAACTTCCCCTCATTTTTGAAATTATAGCTGTTTATCTGTCTGTATACGAAATTATAGATAGAAAAGGAGACAATAGAAATTTGATTTGAATTTTAAGATAAAGGATTAAAATGTGTAAGTGATTTTTCCACCAATGTTGTAGATTTTCATAAAAATTTAAAAGCGATCTATTCACTAGAAATCTGGTTTTCCTCAGTTAGGATAAACATGAATCTATGAAACTAATATGTATTAAATTAACATCAAAAGTTTAGATATGCATATTTGAGGCAAAAACTCTCAGAGCTTTCATTTCGATTTATATTTACTTATTCATGTTGTTGTTGTAACATATGGCACTTGTAATAAACAAACCAGTTAAAGAAATCAACGGTTTTAAGCCGAGCATCTGAAGGTAAAGGCGCCTCGATCAACAAGGGCAGAAGTCTGACTTCTAGTTCATATGAAGATGATTCTCACACAATCGCTTGCATAATCCCTTTTTATGTAAGGAAGACACACATACCTCACAGATGGAATAGAGTGTAAAGAGCAACCACGAACGAACCAGGAATCGAATCGGGACACAAAGTTAGTGGAGAGGACGCGTTACCCCTACACCAGGATGCCTGATCTTAGACATGCAAATACGATAGCTCAAAAAATTTGTTGCATAGATTAACATCTGAACGCTTTATTCCTTTTCAATGAAACCTGACTGTTTGTTATTCGATTCACTTCACACATGGAAAAGTGGTACCTTAAAATCTCAAACTTTAGATAAGTGAAATTTTGTATGTAATTAATTACTGAAATTGTAATTCTGTAACAAATTTTGGTTCTAATTGGCTAGAAAAAAGTGTTCAAAAGGCATATTAAGATTTCTTGATGGCAATAAAATGATATAAATTTCATATGCATGGAGAATCACTCATGATTTCACTGGCTTATTGAAGATTCATAAATTTATACGGAAAAAGGAATATAACCAGTGATTGAGTTTTTCCACTTAGGTGTTGTAGACGATCGTCTCAAGCCTTAAGATTTACAGCGGGCTTCAAAATCTATTTAGACATATATGATAATGTCAAGTTGTTGGGCATTGTTTTTTGGCCACATTCTCCCATTCGGTCTGGCACGCAGAACGTTTTCCCTTAATGTTTACTTTAATACGATGGGTGTATAAATAAAGACAAATGGAATGTTAATTAGTTAATATAATGTTATTAATGAAATATCTTTAAAAAATCTCATAAGCATCTCAGATAACATGTTTTTAAAGAGCGTAGGGGTGAAAAGTTCAAGGAAACATTATTGCTGATTTCTTTCTTTATATAGAATGAATCTGCTAAGTTTTAATATTTCGTATACGAATAAAATTTCATCAATTTAAAATTTAATACTGAATATATTATTGAGTAGGTATTTTTTCTATAGTTTGTTTTGTATGTTGAAATGTATTCATTTCCAATAAATTCGGTTTGAGTTTTTGATTTCGTATTTTGAATACAAACTTGGTTAAAAGTTTACACTTACACGTTTACAAAAGGTTAATGTTCGATAAAATAATGTATGATAATATTGGTGATTTGCTTGAGAGACAGCAGATGGTGCATTGAAATAACTGAGCGTTGAACCCTTTTTTGTTTAATTTAAAGACTTTATTGTTCGTGTTTCGATATAAGCAGTACATTTTTTTGATGGCTTTGATAATGTGTGGTCTGAGGGATGTTTGTCCAAAATCTATTTTTTGCGTTTTAAATCTTTAAAAAGTTAATATTCCGTATCCAAACCAATGAATCGCAGCCTTAAGAAATATCGAAAATTGAAAGAAGTGAGTCAATAATTTATTTGCCATAATATTCATTTATTTATTTATTAAGTTTGACTATAGTTCTTTTTAAGTTTTTGAATTCGTCTATATACTTAATTTAATCACTAACTATTAGGTCTCAAATATTATGTGTGCAATATTTTAAAATAACATTCATGTAATGTAATGTAATATTTTATTAATGTAATATTTTATTACAGTGCATAGTTTTCATCTTTAAATTTTTAATTAATTAAATTAAAAAATACTGAGTATGTAATATTTTATAATAATATTTACATTTATGTGTATGTAATATTTTAAATAATTACTTTTGTGTATATATGTATGGTAATATTTTATTATATTACATAGTTTTTACATGATTCATCTATTTATTAATTAAATAATAAAATATGATGTATATAATATATTTACATTTATATGTGTATATATGATAATATTTTTTAAATGTATAATTTTTATCCAATTCTCCCTAGATAATTAAGTTACTAAATATTAGGTTCAAAATATTATGTATATAATATTTTATGATATTTCCATTTATATGTATATGTACGATTATATTTTGTTACAATGCATAGTTTTATTTCTTAATTCTTAATTCTTTGGGATAATTGATGAGTTTGATTTCCTAAATTAGGTAGCCGTAGCAACTTTAGTTGTTTTCCTGTTCTTTTGTATGGATAATTTTATTTAAAATTTCCGACGATGAAGCCAAATCCTTTTCTTTACACAACATTATTAAAATTTAACCAGATATCTCAAGGAAATTATTCGTAAAAAATTTTAAAAATGTGAAAATAAGCATTCATCTTCATTTTAAGTTTTATTAATGGTACTCACTGTTTATCTGAAATTTATTCGTAAGTGGATGGATCATAAAATCGATAGCATGAAATATTTTTTTTAAATCTATAATTCGTCACAAATAATGAAAATAAAATCATTAATTATCAAAAATCAAATCTAGAATTCCCATGAATCTTGCAAGAGCAGAACACTAGTTGAAAAATTGATTTCATGATGAGATTTAATGCAATACTAATATGACTTCAAGAATTTCGTTCATAAAAGTATTAAAGCGCAATAACTAGACATTCCGAGAATATGGCTTTCAAGTTTTTGGCTTAGCTAATATATTAATAACTCGGTGTTGTTGTTAAGGAGACCATTTCGTAATCAAAAGTTTGGGGCTCGGTCCAAGACATTTCTTTTTTTTTCTTTCAATTTTTTCAAAAATAATTAAATTAATACTTTACGAGTATTTTTAATTAAAAATTTTCCCTTTTTGGCGAAAGAAAATATTTATATTCCTATTTTTTAATTATAATTTAATAGGAAAATAATTATAAATAAAAATGCATTCTTATAAAAAAAGAATTTTCTAGAATATTTAAATAAAACGATACATAATCTTTTTTTTTGTAAAAGTGGATGTTTATTTTTATCTATAATTTAATGACAAAATAATTATAAATATGAATTTTAATTATAAGTAATTTAAACCCAGAACGAAATTTTGGACCTAATGAAGTAAAGATATAAGTTATATTTAACTTCTCCGCATCAACACAACAAGCCAAAGCATTAAATCTGTCGCATAGTGCAAGTGTGTTATTAAATCATTACTAAAATACTTTCAACATTTTTAAGCACTCAATATATAACGTTTCCTATTGCCAATATCTAATTTCTAATTGTCAATTGGAAAAATACTTTATATGAAGCAAGAAATTATATATTTTTGTTATCTATATAAATATAAGTGAATTTTTGTCCTTATGTCTCTTATGTCTTCCTAAACTTTTCATTCGATTGTGATACAATTTGGTCAGATAATTGCTTGCACCTACGGGAGAGCTATAGGCATAGCAAAATTATCTAAAATGAAAAAAATAAATAAATATTCGGATCTCAACTATTTACCAAGCATCAATCTCAAAATTACTCACCGCAGAGACAATAGATTAAGTAGAAATGCTTTAATCCAAGTTAAAGGTTATTGTACAGCTATTGAACAAAAATGCCATTCAAGTCATTGTCAGAAGTAACAACTGTGATACAGATTATGCGGAAATAATTTTGCATTACCTTAATTTTAAAAAAATTATAATTTTAACTATAAACGATTTTATACTATAAATATATATCCTATGTTTAATTAATTTTGAAAGAAAATATTTTAATCCTATTTTCTAAAATTAAACTTGAGAATTCCCAAGGAATATTAAACGAATTATGAGATTTTATGAATATTATATTATTTACCGTTCATCCTGTTTTGATAAAACATTGCCAAATTATTGATTGATTGCATTTAATATTATTTTTTCGGCGGCAGTGACGCGCCAGGTACCAGCTAGTTTTTGGTAAAATCTATTTTGAAGAAAAAATTAGCAGTTTTACAAGTAAAATATTTTTTACTCATAACATTTTGTGCGCAGAAGTTGCTTTCTTCCAAGGTCAAAACATGACAAATTATGAAGCTTTTGATTTTTTTTATTTTAAGTTTATCAATGTTGTCCCGACGAATTTCCGTGCTTTAACAGTTTTAATAATAATACTCAAAATTTCATTCTCAATCAAATTTTGGCTAAAAAAATAAAATAAAAAAAATCCTAATTTTTCAAAAATATTTGAGAAAACATATCTTATAGGATTAATATTTTATATATTTTTAAGTACATTCAATATCTTGAGCGACATAGTTTTTTTAATGTTATTTAAGGTATTTTTCTAACTGGATGAACGTATCTGTCTATAATGGCTTCGAATTACGGTTTGAGCTACTATTAGAGCGCAGTATATGCATATTTATGTAACTTTACAGATAGCTGATTGCGAAAACTCACTATAGCATGCATCTTCTTTTAAAAATTTTATCTTTTATTTGACCTTCACCTACATGCTGTATTGCGAATCTATTATTTTGGAAGCAGTGTCAGATTTCAAAAACAACCAAACGACATTTAAAATGAACAAGGAAGAACAGATGCTTTCATTGTTGAAGATTAATCACACCTGCAATTTCCGGTGGAGTTGTTCATTGTCGTCTAGCAATAGGCTGTATATTTTTATCTGTTATAATCACATCAATCTCTACTATTGCTAAATATGAATGTTACGTGTGTTTGTCTTTATTTTTGTCTTTGTATGTCTGTGTTTCACTTTCCAGACCAATTCACATACAGTTTCCTAATTTGACGCATATGTATATAGAAGAGTAAATACTCATCTTGCATTAATTTCTGATAATTTTAATTAATTAAAAATCAAACAAGTCATTTTTTTTGTGATAACTTCAAAATTCTTACTGAAAGAAAGAAAATTTTACGCAATTAAAATTTTTTGTTAATAATTCATTGAAATAGTTCAGCATCATTTAAAAGAAAATTGGAAATGTTTTGAAAACAGCGTTTTTAATGGCGTTAAATGTCATAGAGTTGACTTCATTTACGTTGTTGGCATATACGATTAGCAGAACGTATGCAAGCGCATATGAAGTTCATTGAAAGTATGCGAAACTAAATTGAAGTTAAATATAACCGCAATCTCGAGATGAATCAATCAGCTGTCAAAGGTTGCTAATTAGCTCAAATATTTGAAGAATACAATTTCTGTAGTGTAAACGAGAGTTAAGCCCTTCTCCCTTCCTTTTTCAATTATTACTTAAAGTAAATCTGTATAATTGGATATTGAGATTCTAGATCAACCGTTGGACCTGTAATGGGAAAAAACCCCCTGAAAACTTACTCTAGAGATTTGAAACGTGCATTTTGGATTAATTATTTTTGAAATTTTAAACAAAATTAATTTTTTATGCAATACAGTAACTTGAAAATTTTTTCTACATAAAAATGATTCTTGTGTTTTATTAAATTTCATATATGGGGTTTGAACAGGTGTCAAGCGGAATTTTAAAATTATTTTTCAAATTAATTTTTTTTTAAAAATACATGTTATGTGATATATATGATAAGCAATAAAAAATAAATTAAAAAAATCAATGTTCTTTTTTTATCGCATGTCTTTTGTATAATTAGGAACTAATATAAAACTTATTATTATTTACTTATTTTTGCATGCTTATGTAAGAAAACAAATTATCGTCTGCAGTTGTGCATTTTTCTATGACAATTTATCTCTAATTTTAATAGATTTCAAAATTTTATTCGTAAACATAATTTATAAAATTGTTTCCTTTTGTGGTAATAAAAGGTAAATTTCTTTTATTCACTTTTCTAATATCTTTAATCTAGTTTGAGACTGAAATGTTGTAAATTTTGCAGTTTAATTTTTAGCAGTATTTTTTAAATTATTTTAGTTTTGCTACATTTTTAAATGAAATATATGATCTCACCTTAGTAATGGCCCCTTTCAGAGGCTTTACGATGATGTAGAATAGAAATTACTACATATCTAAGAATGCTATCATATCCCAAGTGAGCAAAATCAAAATGTGGGTTTGAGTTATTCTATTTCAAAGAGGGGAAATTATTCTTTACGGCAGGGTAAAATCGTAAACGAAGTTGATTCCTGTGATTCAAATCAAGCTTTTCGCTTGCTATTGTTACGACGGTGGTTAATTAGAATAAATCACTTCTTTGGAACATATAAAACAGCTACAATTTCAAGTATAATTAGATTACTAGAATGAAAGCAAGTAATTAAATAAAATATTTGTGGCAAACTAGCATGCCACTAAAGTCGACAAATCTTTATTAATAAAAAAAGAGAATGTTTGTGTATGTTTTTTGGGTCCTAAGAAGAAATTCTTTAGTCTTTAACTATCAAATATGTCTTACATATACCTAGAACAGCCGGAACGTGAACCTTGAAACGATTTTTAAATTATTTTTTCAAAAGCATGAATAAAAAAATAAACGAATTTCAGATGTTTTTTCGCAATCAATCCGAAAATATTATTGCTTGAAACTCACCCAGTGGGAATGGTCTCCCCACAATTTCTCACATACTCTCTAATAAACTTGTCTGCCAGATTATTAGAGAACAAAGAGAGCAAGATGGATAAAATTATCTATCTTGCATATGTCTTTCATATCATTGGCGTACAGTAGTCGACAACTATTAACTTTTAGAATAAATTTAATTTATTTTGCTGAATCGCTTGTGCTATTCTTGGTTAGATGTTTGAATAAGGAGTTAATAACATCTCTGGTTAATGAGTTTGTTACTTTTGGCGATAGGTAGAATCGAACCTGGGACCTTACGGATGGTAGCCAGTTGACATGACCACAAGACTAAAAGTGATCACTCAGTCTTGAGTATGTTATCTGGCTTATAAAGCTTCCACTACAATACTCCCCCTTCAGTGAGAGGTGAGACGAACGATATTTTTGTTTCTGTTTTAGTAGTGATTTATTGGCTGTTGAATTTTTTTTTTAATGCGTCTTACCCATTTTTCTTTTTGGCTGATTATTTATCAGTGGTATTTTACTCTTTATTTATTGGCTGATTATTTATCGCCATTTTTTTTGCTGATTATTTATCAGTCTTTTTTTATTTCCTGATTATTTATCAGTTTTTTTATTATTATTTTGCTGATTATTTATAAGTCTTTTTATTATTATTTTGCTGATTATTTATAAGTCTTTTTTCTTTTATGTGCTGATTATTTATCAGCCTTGTTCTTTATTTGCTGATTATTTTATCAGTTTTTTTTTATTTGGCTGATTATTTATCGCCATTTTTTTTAATCGGCTGATTATTTATCGCCGTTTTATTTTAATACTTTTCGGGTAGAGGGCGCCACAACAGCTGAACGAAGGTTGCGTTTTTTGTTTATTTTCATCGTCCTAGGTCACCAATGTTGCTATTTGGTGATAGGTAGGATCGATCCTGGGACCTTACGGATGGTAGCCAGATGACATGACCACAAGACTAAAAGTGATTACTCAGTCTTGAGTATGTTATCTGGCTTATAAAGCTTCCACTACAAGTTAATAATACCCTGGCATGAGTTAATAATATCCAAAAATCTCATCTGTACTTTAGAGACCCCTTTTTTTTCAATTGATTGAAAAGAAAAGTGACACAAAACTGTACTTTCAATCTAAAAATCCCATATCAAATTTGATATATTTATGTCATTGCGTTTTTGAATTATCGTTTTTACTTGCTTCTGAAAGTATAGATCGACAGACAGTCAGCACGTTGTTGTATTTGGTTCAAAACTTGACAAGTCTACTCTTTAGATCTGTTTAATCTGTTTACTGAATTTTATCTATCTTTACCTCTCTTTGTTCTCTAATAATCGTATTAACTTATAAATAGGTTACAGGACAACCAGACCTCCAATAAGCGAGTTTTGCTCAAAATTGTATAAAAATCTGTAAATTTAGGGTAAATACTGTAAACAAAATTTTAACTGTCTAATTAAATACATTTTTGAGTTATCTTTGTCGCAGATAGATAAACAGAAGAATATTTTTGGAAAAAAAATTTTTATGAATGAACACAGGGAGGTCTAAAATGCGGAAATTAGTCAAACTCTTATGTTTGAATTCTTTGGCAATTACTGTATTTTCTCTGTCTAATATATTCAAGAATAAAAATTCCCTGAAAATCCCTTGGAGATTTTTTTTCTCAGAGTATATTTGTGTTCAAATCAAACCTTTCTCTCACATACTATTTTATTATCCGTGAATATGACATGCAGTTGAATATTTATGAAGCCTTATTCACTTGCGAAGTGTCGCCAAAAAAGTAGGCTAGACTCAAAACCAATCATTAAATTTGTTGATATGAGATACAAGATTATCAAGCTTCATTTATTCGAATTTATCGCCCTTCTATAGAAAATTAATGCAGGATTTTTATTTAAAATGCATAAAATTTTTCTCTGAGAAATCATCTTTTATCTTACCATACCATATTTTACCCATTGTGATATTGCAACCATTGCAGTTGGTCAAATACAGACACTAAACACAATTTACTTTAAAATATAAACTTACTGGAAGACTTAACGAAGCACTTATTTCAAGGTTTTATGACCATATTGTTTTCTCTGTTACTGAAACATTTGAATCGCAAAGGAATATCGTAGTAATTTGGTGAAGAATATTGCTTATCCTTTTAGTAGAAAACTCTTTATTATTTCAGTAATTTGCAATTAGTAAAATAAATGGAATTTTGAATCTCTTTGCTACTCAAGATAATCTTCTCTAAAAAGCTTTTCCAACGACGTTTCTAAAATGTAAGTAGCCTAACTTTGAATCCAATTGACAATTTTTAACTCCTCCTCATCGTTATCGGATCTTGTTGTGACATCCATATTCTATTTGTATATATAACGATTATATTTTGTATATATTTGTGTTTCTTCTAAAAATCAGAATTTCCGTTTTATGCTTTTGACACTTAGCAGATAAGGTCTTCTAATAAAAAGAAAATCACTAACAAACTTTGTTTTAAATTACAATTAATAGTACATTAAATTAGAATTGAGCATTTAATCAAAATAATTTTTGTAACTTTTATTTCAGAGACACAGATACAAAAAATATTTCACATAATTAAAAAATTTAAACTATACAAGCTGCAGATATTTTATTTCAGCTCAGTATTTCTCTAATTTTATTAAATGTTTCAAAGCGAATTCAAAACGAGATTTGAAGCAATGATTTTTATTGTCTTAAGAATTTCAATGCAATTTTTTACCATTATATAATTATGACGTCTGACTTTGCCAATGTTAAAGCTATTTTAAAACACTGATTTTTTGCATAATGAAATCAAGGGATCACTGACAAAGATTGAAGTTTTCTGAAACAGAAGTCAGCGAAAATCTTCAATTTTTACAACTTTAGTATACATTAAATTCAGAGTAGTATATTCACATCTGCATCTACATACTTCATAGAATAGGTACTTTTATATATCAACACGCAGTCATTCATCTTTTGATTATTTTTTCTTAAAATTGATAGAATTTCTTTTGTTGTGTTAGAATTATATATTCAGATTTGCTTCTAGTTCATAAAATAGTTATTTTTAAATAAACACTAGGCAGCCATTCATCTTTTAAGAACTCCTTTTTAAATTTATTGAATTTCCTTTGTGGTTACAGGGTTATATATTCAAATCTGCCTCTTTTTCATAGAATTTCCTACTTTTTTAAAACTAACACTCAGTCATTTATCCTTAAAGCATTACTTTTTAAAATTGATTAAATTTCCTTCGCTATTTATATTGAGAAGTTTGTTTTTTTCACATTTTAGAATTTCCAACTTGCATAGATTGGTACACCATACATCATTTTATGCCCATTTTCTTAGCCCGTGTTCATTGAATAAAATTTTATTTGAACAACATTAAAAATACTGCATTTTGCTAGCCATTTTCTTAATCATACAGCATTTTTTTGGATTTGCATTGTTTTCTAAGTACGTTTTATTTATAATTTAGATATTTTTTTCTTGTTAATAATTATTATTAGATATAGAGATGCCATTTTATTATTTTATAAAGACACTAACCTCATGTTTCACCGTGGTTTGAAAAACTACATTTGTAATTCAGTAGGTTTTAATATTGAAATAATTATTGCCATTACAGAATAGCTTCAGTAACATGAAGTGGTATGATCAAATTTTACAACTTGTCTATGTCTGAACTGAAAACTTATTCAAATTATATTTTGTATAAAAAAATTTCAAACGATCCTTTAAACTCATTGAATTCAAGTAATATTTCCCCAATTGTAGGTGATCGTTTATTATTTCAAAAACTGCTTTTTTAGATAACCCAAATTAAAAAATACATCTAAAAAACCCTCATTTTTTGTCATGCTTTTATAATAAAATTTTATTTTAGAAAACAAGCCAATGAATTCTATATTTTATTCATTAAAATAAAGTTCGAATGAATAGAAGAATGAATTAAATAACTTGTATGTTTTAGTGAATACCCGCACAAGTAAACATCGAGAGTAAAAAGTGTGAGGATGCTTTGGCCAAAGAGGAACGAAATCTTGTCCAATATAAATCCATTATCGCACTTGCAGATGTGTACACTGATTGAGTAATTGTGATTGAATAATTGTGATTGAATAATGTGATTTTATTAAAAATATTTTTTTTGAAATTTTGTTGCATTTACAATTAAATTTTAATTCAGAATCAAGTAATTATGAAACGTTTTTAAACTACATTCATTGTTGATTTCCTGCCATATTATCTGGCTGTATAAAAATAGTAACAAAGAAAGCCAGTGAGATGCATAGCGCAATGAACATAACTGTGTAAGTTTTGAAAATAATATATGTCTTTCAAAATTTGAAATTTGAAAAATCATTTCGCTCAGAAACTCTTTCATATTTATTTTCACAAAATATTTAATTGAATTGTTAGAAACCATTACCTCTGTAGTCTGCTATACCATTGGTGGATAGACAAAAAATAGGACATATTTTCAAGACCAATGGAAATTCAATCATTTTCAGTGAATGACAGATGAGTTTACAAAAAAAGGAAAATTATCAACTTGGCATCAAACTGGTTTGAAGAACTCATTTCCAGTGCTAACAGTCCCAGATATATAGCATTATTTTTAATATATATCCACTGTCAGGTGACACATAAAATTTTGTTGAAACGAGACTCAGAAACTAATAAAATGCCACTTCTTCCAGGAATCTATATCAACATTATTTAAATTGTTTCATTTTTATTCACATGCTGTATGCGTTGTTGCAAAACCACAAAACACAGTATCTTATCAATAGCATCTTTATACCGACATTATTTATTGGCTGAAATAATCTTTATCCTATCTATGATTTCCTTTTATCCATCCCCCCTCTTCAATTTGAAGGTGAACCGATAAGAAGTTTGCAAAAGTATGGAGTAAGTCCATTGCTGCAGTTGCAAATATGGGTTCTTCGTTAGGGTTGAACTATCAATGTAGAAATAAAAGTCTTTATAGGGGTATAAATGATCATTTAATAGATTGTTGTTTTAATTATTACAATGAAAACTAATTAATTTGGGGGATTTGTAAGAAATTTTTCATCATTTTATTATATAAAGATGCCTTTCCTATCTTGCCCTCATAAAATTGTGGGCCTTGGATAAGGATGAACATGTCATTTTTACATCTGCATCCTTTGCTTGGTAAAGTAATGAGAGAAAACACTGTTTGCATTCTGAACGCTCTTTATATTCTAAACGCGTATTGAAATTGAAATTTGAAGACAGGGTCACATTTCAAATTATATTTATTTAGGCACTCGGGTTTTTCAGATAGCGTCGAAATGCATGAGAAAGTACAAAATAACAGACGATTAATTCTTTTAGAGATTTGGTTCAAAATTTATTTTTAAGGATTTGGTATTAAACATTAGATATAAAAATGAAAAAATTGTTTATAAAATAAGTTGTAAAAAGATTTTTTGTATTTTAAGCATTTAAAAATGCAGAGAGGTTTTTTGAAGTTTTAAAAAAAGAAATGCAACTGTTGTGGAATCTTTATCAGTCAGATAACATCCTCAAGATGAGTGCTCCCTTTTAGTCTTGTGGTCATGTTATCTGGTTACAAACCATAACATCACGAGTTCGATCCTAGTTATCAACCACACACATAGCAACACAACCATATTACAAATATGATAAGATTCTTGATTTAAAATACTAATCACGCGTTTTAAATTTTATTCATTGAGCTCAGTAAATCTTGTCACTGTTATATTCGTTTGAATTCGGACAATCAGACAGGCAAAATTTTGTGAATGAAGTTCATTAAAAATTTGAGAGAAATTATCAAATTTAGTATACGTTTAAGGCCACATGTGAAATTTCATTTATTTAGCTAAAAAATCTTCAGATTTATTGTGCTGATACAGAGACAAATACAATTGTCAAGTTCAGGGGGACCTGAAACACAGAGATTCCTCAAAATCACCGTATATCATCACTCAATCAATAATTATTACGTGTGTGAAAAAATGAAAATGCCCTAATTTAATCATAATTTCTAAAGTAAACTCATCAGAAAATTGTTTTTACAATGTAATTATCTTAAATTACAATATTTAAGAAAGAAAAGTTTTACAGAACTTTTTTTAAATCACAGTTTCATTGAAAGCTACCATAAGGCATGATCCTAAGCAGAACAAAATCAGAAGGAAACTTATAGCTTCAGTAAAGAACAAAAAACAAATAAAAATAATTAAAGCTAAAAAATAAATTCTAGAGTTAAATAATTTATTTGACAATTTGAATCCTTTTTATAAGTGATGATAAGAATTATTTTAATGGCCATCAAAAGGAAACTTTTTACTCAAAAAATATGCTTCATAGATCAGGCTTTCCGGATGATAAACAAATTTTTAAAATTAATTATTTTATATAATAATTCAATAATATACAAAAGAAAACTGATTAAAGATTATGGAAACTTTGGTAATCTTGATTTTAATTTTTAATTCAATTTGAGAGTGAAGAATGGGAATAAACTATGAAATTATATTTCTTTTTAAATGGGGCAATATGAGGAAACTTTTCTCTCAAGTCCAGATAAGACTTCTTATTTTCCAAAAAAGAAAAAAAAAATCATAATTATTAAAAATAAAATTTTATACAAGATAGATATAAACAATGAATTAATAAAAACTGGATATGCGAATTATAAAAAATCCATTCTTTTTGAGTTTTAATTTGGTAGTTTTCAATCAGTAATACTTACACTAGAATATTTTTTTTGCAATAATATCTTCTCCATTTTTTTCAGTAAATAATTTTTCTTTAATGCCATATGCTTAAAAAATAAATTTTTGTCAAATTTTGTTCTCTCATAAATTTTTGAGCTTTTTGTAATTAATATAATGACTTAAAAAGAAAATTCTTCGCCCAATTTAGGTGTTTATTTTGCCATTTTGCATTATTCCAAACTTTTTGAAAATAGAAATGTTAAAGGGAAAAACAAATATATAAAAGCGTTTTAATGCTCTGATAGATTATTTTAAAAACTCAGCAGTGGAATTTACCTACAAAAATAATTTAATTGCAAGATATATTAATTGTAATCAAGATAGAAAACAAAAGTGTAGAATTTTCATAATTGGGAAAGTGTGGAAATTCAAATATAAGTGTAGAATTTTCATAAAAGATGGATTTAATTGCCAAATATATTGATTGCAATCAAGATAGAAAGCAAAATTGAGGAATTTTCATAAATGGGAAAGTGTGAAAATTCAAAAATAAGTATAGAATTTTCATAAAAAATTAATCGCTAAATACATAATAATTGCAATCAAGATAGAAAACAAATGTGGGATATTTTCATAAATAGAAAAGTTTGGTTATTCAATAATAAGTGTGGAATTTTCATTAAAAAATGAAAATACTGCTAAATATATTAATTGCAATCAAGACAGAAAGTAAAATATGGGATATTGACATGATTCAGAGAAGATTTTTTTCTATATCCGAGAAGAAATTGCTAAGGGTTTTCTCAATAAATCACTTAAATTGTATTTCAAAATAGGTGAAGCATTTAGAAAATTAATATACTACGTTATTTATTATTTCTATCAGATTAAAGTCTAATAGCGAAAAGGAAATCAAACATTTATTCTTTACCTCTTATAAATTGATGACCCGAAAGATATCAAAAGTTTCCTTTCATCTTTTTGTTCTTTAAACTATAATTTCCTCTCTTAAAATGGAAGAATAATCTACAATTTACTCATCAATTGCATGTCGAATTTCTATTAGGTTCGCTTCTTGTAAAAAAGTGCACTAATTTTCCCCATGACTGGATTATCGAGTCTTACTATTATTAATTATTATTTTAATCATCTTTTTATTAATATTTAAACAATCTGCTCTTTAAAAACAAGATATTATGAATGAGATCATAACAGCATACCATTAAATTTAATATAATAATTTTTGAGAAGGAAATATTTTGAAGAAACAATTATTTTTATGATTAGTTTTGTCTCAGAAATATCAATAGATGCCTAAGAATCAATTGCCTTTATATATATTAACGATCTGCATCTTAGAGATAAAAAATCTAAAGTATTATTTCAGTATGATGTATGATTTTTAAAGTTTAAATGTTATTTTGCTAATCTTGATGGATTTTGAATCATTTGTTCATTTTGATTAATCTATCATCATAACAAAATATCTTTTAAAGATAAAATATGTAAGTTATTATTTAAACGTGTCTTGTGATTATATTTAGATTTTTACATCTAGAAAGATTTGATAAAACTGATAAATTTCGAATTGATTATATTCTGTCTTTATAATGACTTACCTTTTCAAGATAAGATGTGTAAATTATTTCAAATGACACATTGTAATTCCAAGTGATTATAATATTTTTAATATTAATGTCCTTTACTTACAACCTTGCATAAATAATATTTCTCCCTTCTTTTGTAAATACTTAGTAATTATATATAAAAAAAATCTAATCTGTAATCTAAATACTTAAGAAAATTACTCTTTACATAAAAATCCTTCTTTCATTTGAATATGTAACCTTTAAATGCATTTTAAAGTCCGGATAAGCTTTGAAGCTATAGTAAAGTACAGTTAGTTTATTTCTCCTTTCATAATTATACAGTAACAAAATGTGAGATAGTAGAAATATCAGGCATCTAGTGATAGATTTTAAAACGTGTTATACCAAATTTGACTAAAAAAAGAATAAGTTAATATATAACATGAAAAAAAGCTAATAATTTCAAGAGCTAAAGACTAAATAACAAAATATGTGTTTATTTAAAATAAAACTAAGTTAATGTAACAAACTGGTGAAAATTTAGATAATTTTTTCTTGAAAGAAATCATTCTTTTAAATTTTTCAAGAAGAATTTACTTTCACTTTTCATTTCTTAGCGATTAATACATTAAATTTTGAAGATAGTAATAGCAAATTATGACTTTTTATTTAATTTAAGGTCAACTCCAGACCTTGTCATGAAACCGAGAATTATCATTAAAATGACTGCGTTACTTATAAAAAACCTTGGCGATCTTGGCATAATCTGAAAATAGCCAAGTAAACTTGGGGACAATACAAATAAATAAGTACTGAATTATCTTCATTACTAGAATGTAATTTATCTTCTACAGAACTTATTTCAATAATTTTTCATGACTTAAAAGGGGGAATTCATGCGTAATGGTCTTTTTATATTGATATGTGCCTTTCCTGGTAGACATATAGAAAAGACTAAATGATATTAATTCCAAACATAATTTACTCTCTCTCCTATTGATCAACATTTGTTTAAAAATAAGGGTTTTTAAATTCATTTCTAATCATGAACTAGTCATAGTTTTAAAATTATTTTCGAAGTTACAATAATTTAAAACTATAAATGAGCTTTATGGGATCGTTGAATAATATTTATGAAATATTACAAAAATGTATGCATTTATGTCCAGTTTTCTCTCTTTTTATATATACTTTGCATACACAGACATTGATTTGATGCAGACTTATGAAGCAAGCAAATTATGTAAACATTATAAATTTGTATAACTGAAGTATAATGATTTGACAGAAAATTTCTTTGAGGATAATTTTATCTTCAAGATAAAAAAGTTTAAATTTAAATTTCAGTTTAAAAAAATTAAATTCAAATAATTTTTTCTTTCAAATACATCACGAAGTAAATTTAAAATTTAATACGCAGATCAAATTGTGTGAAATATTTACTCTAAACCAATTAAATGTTTTTGACTCTGTAACAGTAATGATGATGTTGAGTCTGCGTTATAACGGAAAGGGGTGGTGGTGGATAGTTTGTGAGGGCAGGGACCCCTGAGCACCCGAGGACAAAAGTCTGATTTCTAGCTCATATGAAGATGACACTCACACACTCGCTTGCATAACCCCTTTTCATAGGGGGGTTCATTCACACACCACATGGACAGTACAAAGGGGGGAGGACGTGCTACCTCTAGACCAGGAAGCTGGGATTGTAATAATATAAATAAAAAAAGGTTCAACTCTTGATGATAATGATGATGTCGTGTCCACATTACAACGGAAAGAGAGGGACAGTAATTTCTAAGAGTAAAGACCTCTGAGCCTGAATTCTAATTCATATGAAGATGACACTCCCACACTTGCTTGTTGGGAACTTTCACACACCTCACAGATAGAATATAGGGGGTAAAACAACCATATTCGAACAAGGCTTGATCTCTAAAATTCCACATAAAGGGGAAGACTTACCCATAGGTCAGGACGCCGGCAATTCAAGTCTTCTGCCATCAAAATGAAGTTTTGAATTTTATTACTTTAGACCAATGAATAATCACTTTAAAAAATATAGTCAATTGATTGAATTCTTTCAGAAAGACATGTAAATTCGAATTGGTCTCTTCCATTCTCGTTCGAACTGGATATTTAAAGCCTTTTTCTGTTGAGAAGTATATACTTACTGTTTAGAACTTAGCCAATGCGCAACAATAGACGTCTCTGTATGTAATGCGAATTCTATAATATTAAGCTTAAATTCTGAACTTTAATATTAAAAATTATATAAATACTTTGATATTATTAGGAATTCAAACCCTTCCGAGTCTGAGAAAGTGCTGATGCAACAGATCATCTTAAGCAATGACCTTATTATAAGATAGTATATGATTTACTTGATTAGGGAAATATACTTTAACAATGCATTATTCTATAAAACTGAATATCAGAAACATTGTAAAAAAATTGCATGTCATAGAAATTGCCGAAATTGGAATAAAATTCCTTGAGATAAATAATTAAGTATTATGTTACTTTCTTTATTTACTGTCCCTTGGTTAGCTGATAGTTAATGCTGAATTTTAGCCATAAATCAAAAAATTTGTCCTCTGAAGAGGTATGGGGGAATTTTTGAACTAAACTGAGGGAACAATGAATCTTTGAATATTTCTAATAGCTTGATATCTTTGCAGGAAAAGGAAGTGCTGAAAGATTACTTTTGTTTACGCGATATCCATATTGATCATTGATGTTAGATAACAATAATACTTGAATATGATAAATTTTTTCATTCTCTGAGCAAATGTATAAAAGTAAAGAGTTCTTCTTATTTCGGTATTTGATTCCTGATTCTTTGGATATCATCCGACTTTCAATTGGTAGAATTTATTCTCTTTTTTTGGATATTTAGAAGGTAACCAAATAATTCATTGAATTATTTATTTAACAATGCCATAAACCTTTTTGAAAAAAAATTATATTTTGTCATATTATAGAGAATTCGAATTTAATTGTATACAATTTTTTGTGACATTGCATAAATATCAAGATTAATTGTTTTAATTATGTTCTTAATTCTTCGAATATGTGACGATTTACAGTTCGTAAAATTTATACTATCTTGTGAATATTTAACTGCAGGGTACATACATTCATTTACTTAGAAGTTAAGAAAAATCTTTTAGTTTAATTACATACATCAAATTACATCAATCCTGAAATTCTAGAATTTTGAATGTTTGTTCATTTTTATGTACTCAATGGCTAATCATTATTTTAATATTTTCTGAACCGGCGTCCTGACAGTGGGGTAGCGCATGGTCATCCCAGAGATCTAGGAGTCCTGGGTTCGAGTCCTGGTTTGGGAATGAGTTTTTTCAACTGTCTTATCAGTGAGATGTGTGAATGTACCTCCCTCCTATGAAAAAAGGCCGTGAAAGCTGATGTGATGCGTGAAGTAGCTAAGTTTTACTCTTGGTACTAAAAAACAAGAGACACATTCTCGGCTTAAAATTGCTGCCTTTGTCAATGGGCTTGTCCTCGGAAAGTGCCATTAAAAACAGCAATAATATTTTCTGAACAAAATTATCAGCTAATCATTGTTTATATTGATTATATACCAGTATTTTGAACTGAATTCGGTAAAATAGTGTTATTATTCCTTGGTATTTATAATAAAAGTCACGTTTTTTAAAATTAATTTTATAGAATCTATGAGCTATTTTAAACAGGTTTCTACCGTATTCACGTGGTTGTGTAGTTTCTGAGTGTTGTTTGATAATTTATTAAGGAATTATTTTGTATCGAATACTTCAAATTATATCTGTTTCAGAAATGAATAAAAAAGATTGAATAGTATTTGAATAACACATTTTTTCGAAACTTTATAAGTATCCCATAATTAAAAGACGTAATTCATTCGTGTTGGTTATATTTAAGACATACTCCATAAACCATTATTAAAGTTAACATAGTTATATTAACTTTTCAATTTCGGTTTTGCGCTTATGAGTTTTCTATTTTTTAATTAACAGATAAATATTTGAAGCAAAGTCACAACCACCTTCAGAAATGAATATCTTGGAAGAACAACAGTCATTTGAAATACCGGTAAGAATTTATTATTACCTTTTTCATTTATATAGATATGTTAAAAATGAGCATTTTATTAAACGTATCAACCTTGAGTTATAATGAGCATTATGAGTATAATGAATATTATTTATTATAATCCTTCATTTTTACACTTTATTTCCAAAATGCCATGCTTATTACAATCAATTAATCCCTAACAAGTCACCAAAGATATCATGACCTTCTATTGACCCTTTAATCTAATCATGAATGGACTGCAGGAGAGTCAAGAATCGTCAATGGCATTGGTAAATACATGAATACTTAATCTGTTATCTATACCAGTTTTGAGTAGAATCCTAAATTGTAGATTTGTGAGTATCGAAAATAAATAACATATAATTAACTTAGTGAAAACATATTTATTTATTAGGCTGGTATATCCAGGTTGGTAGGGCTTTGGACTCGTGTTCGTTATGTCAACAATTGCAAATTGCAACTATTGTTGCAAGCAATAAAACTTGTTGAACAACATTTAAACTTTTTCTAGTCAAAACTGACAGCAGTTTATATTCACTTGCCGTTGAAATAGAAGCTATCCACCTTTGGCAACCAGATTATTCTCTTTGTTGATTTATATTTTAGGTTGTTAAATGATTAACAGCGGATGCTTTTAAAAAATTACATTTTACTATGTTATATTTGACTGAGGGCCGAGATAGCCTGGTTGGTTGGGGTTGGACTCGTGTTCGTTATGTCGCGAATACAAACTCGCCAACCGAAGATTCCCCTTGTGTAGTGGTGACTGACGCAAGTATAAATCAGTCGTGGACACAAAGTCCTCCATGTCGAGAGTAATACCTTTGGGGGCACTGGTTCAGAGGTGATCGTTCTCTGATTCAGGTCTAAATTTCGATCTGTGGATGAGGGAATAAAAATGCTTGAATGAAGTCCATCCTGTAAGAAGGGCTGTGATGCGTGAGTAGCTAAGTCGTACTCTAAGTGATGCTACTGAAAAAACAAGAAACGCACAATTCGGATTAAACCACAATGGCCGGTTAATCAGTGGGCTTGTCAATGTCAAATTAGAAACAACAATTACATATTTGTTTAAAATAATTTTATGTAATATATTTTTTTTAAAATACTATTATAAATTGATTCTTACAGAATTCGAATGGTGCAAGAAAGTCAAAACTTGCTACAAATGGAGACACGATTCGTTTTGCGTATGAAAATTCAGAAACTACTTGGGATGCAATGAAAAATGGCCATAAAATATCCAGTAAGAATGATTATTTTTTATTGTTATAATGCATTTGTAATTTAGTTAGTGTGGAAATGCTTTTGATGTGTATTGTTATTTCATATCTAAAAGATTTTTTTGAATAAAATATGTTTTAAATATGTAGAATTACATTTATAATTTTAGATGCATTATTAAGTATTGTATTAATATTACATTAATAATTTTGCATGAATAAAACTCTTATTAAATAAGATATCTTGATTATCTCATGACATTTGTATAAAATCAGTTAAAACTCGGAAAGTAAACATCTAATATGTGACAATAATTTAATTTAAGAATTCAAAGTGCATTTAGAAGGGAGGAAAATGGTGCAGAATTACAGAGTGTAATTCTGCGCATTTTATTTTAAAGGTATGAACTGTTACGTTTGCGATGACATTATTACGTTATACAAATGGTCTTCGACACAATAAAGAGGAGGGGTTAAGTTCTATAACGATATGATTAAAGTGCCAATCAAAATTTGAATAAATTTCTCAACAAAAAATATTTTGTTAAGGAAGATATTAAGACCAATCGCCAAAAATTTCATATTTTCCATAGAATAAGTAATTCATTAATTAATTCATTTATTGCATTTTATAAATACTAAATTGCCATCAATAAGAAAAATATTACTATCTGCTTGAATAATTTTATATATTTGTTTCAATTATTATGTTATTTAATTTTTTGATACATGCGAATATTTTAATATTCATATAAAGGTCATTAAAAGATCAACATCTTCCCACTTTCAAGCTGCATTTTATGTGCACTAATTACTAATACAAAAGTAATTTGTATTGTAAACATTTGCGGTGAAGCTAGCATATTTTTGAAATCTGATGGAATAGATATATCCAAAAAAGTCCTTATTAACATTCCTTATTTCAAAATCCGAGGCTTACATTCTCTAAATGATAAATTGATTATTTTAGATAAAGTCTTACAATTGTAATATATTAAATTTTGTGATACAGATCTCTTAACTCTTTTATTTTTTGAAATCAATATGGATGAATCTTGTTTTTTTTAGAAATAATGGTGTTAATTTAATAAAAGGTTTAAGAACTTATGGGGTTTTGTCATTATTGTATTCAATTATAGCATCCTTGTCTCATTTTATTCAGTTTTAAAAAGGAGATTCGTAGACTAGCATTAAACACGTGCAGATTTGAAACCAAAGAGAATGTACATGAAGGACTTTGTGATGATTCTGAGCATTCGCTCAGATTGAAAACAATTTCTTATTTATTTTATGATGTTAATGATGGATCTCGTGCTTGATTACATCTTGATGCTCTTCCTTGATGTTGGTAAATACTTGTAACATTACTCTTTGGTTGATTTCTTTGATTTTCCTGCTTCTAATCTTTACCTAAAATTTATACCTTCTACAATTTTCGCATTAGATTTCCTCATACCGTTAAATTGCAATGTAACAAAAATAACCTTGTAGAAATTTTAATTGAAGATACTAGCTTTAAAATTTAAGTAATAAAAATTTGAATTTAAATTAAATTAACTACAAGTTAACACTAATAGTAATATCGCACATTTCAGATTAATTTTGGCCAAATCTATTGGCTATTCTGAAGAAGAAGATCGAATTCCCAAAATTTTTACATGGACTAGTAACTTTTTTTATGAAATAGTATTAGATATAATTTTCATTTATACTGTCACTTGTTATTAACCAATTATAAGATCCTTTTTTGTTTCAAATCGTAGCAAAAATTTTAAATTTTTAAAAAGTATTTAAAAAAAAAAAGAAAGTTTGAGCTCATTAGATCAAGTAGAGTGCTTGAATAAAATTCGACTAAAGTTGCAATTCTTCTGATATTTAAAACTTCAAAACAATAAAATATAAATTTTTCTGTTGTCTATTTTCAGAAAATGACCGATGTTTTGGTTGGAGAAGTTCAAAATCTAGTTATTCTTGGATTACTTACGACGAAGTGAGAAAGAACTATTATTAATTCTTCTGTCATTTACTTACAGAGTTTTAAATGTTTCTCTAAATGTACAAATATGTTCATATTATACCTAAATATAGGTTTTCTTGAAATTTATCTTATAGTTCCTAAAAAGAGTAGACAATTTTGGCTCGGGTTTGATCAAAATAGGATTGATACCAGGCCAATCGTTGAACGTTGGAATTTATGCCCAAAATTGTGTTGAGGTAAGTTGATTGGCTATTAAACTCCATCTGACTTGATAGTCAATAACAAAACAGAACTTGAAGAATGTCCTTTTACATCCTCATACAGGAAATATAAAGAAAATATTGTACCGTGAAGAATTTTAATTCGAGAATTTGAAGAGTCTCCACATTTTAAACTCCCGCCGTGTATTCGAAAAACACATTTTTGGTATTATATAGATCTCTCTGTCTTTCTGTTTGTGGGTGACAAAGATGATTCAAAACGTCTTTGAGACAGACAGAAGAAATTTGGCATATGATATTTACATAAAATTTTAGATTTCTATTAAATTTTGGGCAATATCCATTTTGAGACAGTCTGGCTGCCCAAATATTAATTACCACATTAACTAGAGGACAGAGAGAGTTTATGGGTAATATTTGATGTTCAGCTTCTAAACTATAGATATTCATTAAATTTGGAGCAAAATCCATCAATGACCCTTTTTTTACTTTGCTTTATTTTCACAAGCAAGTCACAGCGATAAAAGCACTAACATAAATATAACAAATTTGGCATGCAATTTTGGGACTATAATTATAATTCTGAGTTAAATTTTGTTTTAAATCATATGGTAACCTTAATTTGATTTTCGGGTACCTAATTCCTAAATGCAAGGGGATAATAGCCAACAAGCCACCAAGAATCATACAACAGATTTAGTAGAAATGCGTCAAAGATCGAAAGTCAATATTTCGTAATTTTTGTAGACAGAAATCATATAAGGTAATCGAACCTTATCCGAGGTCCAATTTTAACCCTGAGGAAGGGAAATCTGAAGATAATCAGAAAAATGGCAGTTAGTTACAGACACGTTATATAATAAATTTATAAAATATACAATAATTTAATTTCAAATTCAATTATAATGATCTTTTTAGTTGAACTTGCAACGAAATGCACTGCATTGCTATAATATATTCCCTATTTAGATGCTACAGCACACAACATTACTTTAAAATTGGTGTCAACTTTGTTTTTATAAATGGAATACAGCGGAGTTTTTCAGCGACACTCTGATTGCATGGAATAAAAATTTTAGCTTCTCTCTATGCATTGATATGCTGTATATCTCCATTTCTTTTTGTTCCATAAAAATAAACATTTAAAATCTATCCCTTCCTTTCGAATAACACAGGTGAAAATAGTGGCACTCAACTTACTGTGGTGGACGGAGAACATGCTAAAAGACATTATCTTAATTAATAATTGCTTTATGACTTGACAGGAGCCATCTTCGGTCCTTACTCATTGATTATATTTCATACCAATGGATATTAATATAATCTGCCAATGGATATTAATATAAACTGCTAATGGATATTAATATACGCTGCCAATGGATATTAATATAATCTGCGAATGGATATTAATATTAGAAATTCCTTCCAAAAAGAGCTGACATTTTATATTACCAAAAATGTATAATTTTGTACAAAATTATATAAAAACGTATTTTATACAGTGGCAACAGATTTTATTACAATTACTGAAAATTAATTATTTGTAGTAAAAGAAGCACAATTTATCCTGCTATTCTTCTTGCAGTAAACATTTGTTATCATATTAGAGATTGTATGATGCAATTGTCTGATGAAATCTTTCTTTTATCCTGACTATTCAGCACGTGTTTTCCTCAAACAGATTATTTCTTAATCTAGTAAATATCTTACTAGAAGATTATTGACTTAACGAAAGATCTAGCATAATAGTACATTCAGAAAAATGTATTTTATAATACTATTCAGAAATTATAGGTAATTATTATCAGACTATCTTTGTTTTTTATACAGAAATTATATATTGTAGAAAAATATACAATAAAGGATGTCTCAGCATCCATGTGTCAACTTGCGAGAGAATATTCAGAAGATTTGAAATCCTATAGCAATAAATTCAAAACAACACACATGGCCAGAGCATGATCCTATCCTATGCAATGATGTAGCAACGACATTTCAATGGCATAACAGATAAGATCCAGAATTCGGTTCTAATAAGCATAGTTTGTCTCTAGAAACTTTTTCCATCTTACACATATGCATATCGGTATTTTGATCAATGATGTTCTTAAGACTATTATGTTTTAAAATAAAATGAAATAATTCGACATTTATTAGCAAGCTTTTGTCCTTTTCTGCTTCATGAAAAATGCGTAGAGTGAATCTCTTCATGCATTATATTTATTAAATTCAAAGAGAATAACTCATTTTGAATGAAATATGAAAGTCCTTTGCACATTTTTGACATTAATTTTGCGTTTTGGATTTAAATTTTGGTTCTGATGACATTCATTATCACTCATTGCTTTGCCATTGGTTAATGATTACGATCCATCGAAGATACACACATATGAAGGTATTGGTTATGGTCACCGAACCCTGTTAGGAAATACTGGAATTTTTTGGGAAACTTTCAAAAATCCTGAATACGTGCATCGCCGTTCTACTGTGTCTAGCAAGCACTTCTTACCATTTTTTTATCATATGATCCTAAATACACTGCTTAAACCTTACTCTTTTCTAAACGTTTATAACTCTGATGTTGAGATGCCCTGTATATATATCGCTGTAATCTACCGAGAATGTTTTCAATATGTAAAAGATATAATATATATCTAGTATTTTTTACGTCTCATTTCAGTGGGTTGTTGCACAGTATGGAATTTGGAGTCAATCTGCTGTACTTATTCCTTTATATGACACTCTAGGACCAGATGCTTCTATTTTTATGATTCATCAAGGTGAGTTGCAAACACTAATTATGCATCTATCTAAAACTTTTCCAGAGTTTGTACAAGTTTATATTCCAGCACTACTTATGACCTGCTAAGGGAAAACTTCATAATTGGTTTTTTATTATTCAACTAAATATTAAGAATCCAAACTCACTCGCATCCAAAGTGATAAGTCATCAAAAGACAAACGAATAAAGTCATGCAATAATTTTACGTTTATGGTTCTTGAAAAGAAAGTTACCAAGATTACTATCTTATAGTACTAGAAAAGTATGAAATGAAGTTCATATTTGTAAAAGAAAATATCCGTGAGCGTGTCTGCGAAACTCAGATTGTTTATTTCACTTACATCCATGACCATTGTCACTCAGATATACGTAAAGATGACTCGTTAAATGAGCTTCAACTCTCTGAAGGTACTCCATGATAGAAATTTCAAATAACAGCTTCAGTAGATAATTTCATTGAAAAAAGATTTTCAAAAACCTTTCAAAACCCAAAGATTGAAAAAAGTTTTTCAAACAGGTGTTTGAAAATATTATTTTATGACTCAGTAGATTTTTGAAAATATTTTCTAGAGCAAAAGACAAAAGTCTTTAGATTTTCTTACTAAAAAGGATCACATTTATGTAAATGTGCATAACAAAAGCTGCTTTTACTATTTTCTACTACAATTAAATGTTTTTATTCATAAAAACACTTTTAGAGTTATTAATCTTTCATCAGATATTTTCATTCATAAAAGTTATGATGTAACACAATCGGTAAAATATATAAGACTAGTTTTTTTACGGAAAATATTGTTTATTTTTAATAATTTATTACGGAAAAATACTATTGTTGATATATAAGATATAGTTCTTTAAAAATGCTTAAGCAGAAAAATGGATTTTTTTTTTTTGCAAATTTTAATCAAAAATATATCTTTTTATTTTTATTACTTTTTAGCTGAAATTGAAGTAGTGATTTGTGACCAGGAGCAGAAATTAAGAAACCTGATAGACAGAAGAAACGAGATCCTGTCACTAAAGTATATTATAATGATTAATGCTGTATGTCAGGAATTAAGGAATTATGCAAAAGAAAAAGGGTTTGAAATATATTCTTTTAGTGAATTAGAGGTAAGAAGAAATAAATGTTTTCTAAAATTTGCATAAAGTACATTTAAAAGACATTGAAATAGTCTCATAAAGCTGGTTTTTATCATTTGTTCTCGTTTTAAAATCTTTCATTGTAAATCGTTAAAAACGTTGTTATTACTTTGTTATTTAGATTCTAAAAAAAATATTGCTACTAAAATAAAATAAAAATGTAATTCATATAACTGTGAGGTTTCTGTATTAATAATTAAATGAAGTCTTACATATAATGTTTTCTAACTATTTAAAATTAAATTTTTATAACTATTAGTAGAATTTATATTATAGAAACGGAATTAAAATAGTGGGATTTCTATTTTAAAATACTTTAATTTGATAAATTTTGTTTCACCTCATAGGTCAAGTATTTATTAATATGAATTTTCAGACATGTGGATAAAATTTTATATATAATAAAAGGATGAAATTCTAAACTTGAGAATAATTTCAAAATTTTATACATTAAATTTACAGATTATTCCTGATGGGAGATGATTAAATTAATAAGCCAAATTTCAAATTGAATAGTCTGCTATTCTTTTAAAACAAATTTTATTATTTTAATCTTTTGAAATTATTACATCCGATCAACACAATTAATTACAAGGAATTCTTGTAAAAACAAGTTGACAAGTTTAAATGTTACATTAATTTCAAAGGAAATAGTTTAGGAATAGGTGTTCACCAAACTGTTAATTCCTTTTTTAAATAAAAGTCTCCAAGCATATTTTATAGTAGAAGAAAAATTGTGAATAATAATTTTAATTTTTAACAAAATTACCCAAATTGCAAAGAACGAAGTGTGGACGTTTCTTGTTTCATGAAACTTTAACAGCAAATTTCTCTATTTTGGTTTTATACTTCACAAAAAGTAAAATAATCAGTACGAGAGACTAAAACAATCCTGGTTCTAATAGAAAAGAAAAAAAATCTCAAGTTGAAGTTACTTCTCTAAATCTTTTATTGTTGATTATGGGATAAAACTTCCAACTAGGTAAAAGAAACCGTTTTTAATATTTCAGGCCATTGGAGAAAAATTTGCGGCCCCATTACTGGTAAGTAACAATTACTGTTATTATTCCTACATTTTTCATTTCATTTTATAATTTAATAATTAAATGTGTAAATAACAACAGTAATTTATCTACGTTTATTAAAATCTTCCTAGAAGACAAACCACTCTCATTAATTTTAGGTCAATTATGATTAGAGATAAATGTTTCTTTTTATAATAAATCCTTTTTTTACGTAATACGATGTAAATGTTACTAAAAACCTGCTTTCAGTTTTATGATTAAAACATTTTGGTTAAATATATTAGTGCTATATGAATTCACCACAGTACTATTTTTATAGAGATCTTTTATTAAATTAACAGAAAAAATTTTAAATTGTGGTTTTCAGAAATTACTTCATGTGTACTAAATTGATGATTACAACTAACTAAAATTTGTATTTCAAACTATGCATGTATACCTTAGGTATTCAGTAATGCTTTAGAAATTTAGAAAATATAATTTTCCTTAAAAGAATGACTGCAAGATTTTTATAATAGGTATAAGAGATTCATTATACTTAAATATAGAGTAATTAAACACTTTTTTATAACAAAATAGTACTTGTTTCATCCTTGCAAAAAATCTTTTTAAATATTCAATCTTCATTCACTTCCATGTACTCTAAAATGTCGTAGTTTTCGAATCTAAAATATTTTTGATGATAAAATACTAAATTAATTTCTAATCTTAATTCTCTTTTAATTATTAATTAAATTAAATTCTAAATATATTTTAGTATAAAATATTAATTATATAACAAATATATTATGTATAACATATTAATATATTTTAATATAAAATATTAGTTAAATTAAATTTTAAGAACTTGAAAATGGTATAAAATGTTTTAAACATATTATATACTATTTAATTCAAAATTAAGAAGTATAAAATAATAATAAAAAAACGTTTTTCTATTAAGAGAAGAAAAAAATTTCAAAAATTTATTTTTATAAAACGTTGTTCTTTATGAAAAGTTTGATTTTCATACTTTAACTTTTAATAGATTTTTGCTTATTAAGTTATATTTTGCATTGTTCCCAAGCCTCCTCAAGCATCTCATACTGCATTAATATGTTACACAAGCGGCACAACAGGTGATCCCAAAGGAGTCATTCTGACACACGAAAATCTCATGTCGGCATGTACAAATATTCATTTAATGATGGTAAGAAAGTAATGATTTGAATTTAATATTTATTTATCTATTGAATTGTTAGTTCTATATTTTTATTATCTATTTATCCCAAAACATAATTTTTCATAATATGAAACTCGTTATTTATAATACATTTTTTTTCAAAGACTGTCTTAAAAAATATTAGTTTTTAATTACTTTTACTTAACATGTTTTGTTTCATGTTGAAAACAAAAGCTTTTAAACTTTTTTCTAGATATGATTAATTTTTGAAATTTTTAGTGACAATACTCTTTATCAAAATTTCCCGAAATAGATAAGAAATTAATAGATTAATTTAATTACCTTTTTGTCTCATGCAAATTATACAACCTGAGAATAAATTTTTAAAAAATCTTTAAGATTTCATAATAATTATGATTATAAAAAAATGAAAATGAAAAATAAAAAATAAAAGAAAAATAATCTATTTCTTTTTATTATCTTATTAAAAGTTTTTTTTGTCTTTTCGAAGTTTTTAGGATATGTCAAGTTTTATTTTAAACCCTGGTTTTGAGTTCAAATTAAAAGCACTAATAATCAGTTGTTGGCCTTAAGTTATTGTTGAGTGATCAAAATTAATTTTTAAAGCATTTTTCAAATTTCCTGGTAGATTTATATGTGACTAGTTAAAACATAATGAAGTTAATTTGATCCGGACTAATTATTACCCAATTTTGTGCAAGTAAAAAATGAGAAATAATAAAAGTCATAAGAAATATTTCTGTATGGCATCTATTTTATGTATAAAATTGTCTTTAACAATATGGACGGAAATAATTTTTCAACAAAGGTTTTTCAATTTGAATTTCCCTTTACCAAGGCGAGAAAACATCAGAGAATTAAGAATCACTGACGTATCCATTTTGATAATTTGGGTGTTGTCACTATACTGTTTTGTATTCCAAATAACAGAGAAAGTTCCACAATATTGTGCAATGTTATGTTATATTTTTCAATATTTAACAGCTTCATACGTAACAATGTGTTTACTGTTTAACGCCATACATAATTATTCAATTTAGATGCATTAACGGGATTGCAAACCTGTTATTTCTTAGCTACTAGCTGTCTTTTTCATAATCCCTTCCCTTCCCTCAAGAATTGTACTTTCCTGTGTAAAGTAACTTTTTTTTCATCATTCAGCCATTTTTTAAAAATATCATATCAATTATAATAATTTGGGACATTTTGAAATACAAAGAAGAATAAAAAACCATGACAATGTGATTCAGAGTCTCATATTGAATCTAATTTATATTGTCTTTATTCTTTTACTCAAGGAAATCGCAATGCATTTTAAAATAAAATTGTGACTCTTTCTCCATATATATCATCTTTTTAAACAGAATACTTCATTTTGAGTTACATTTATAGATCAGACAAATTTTAAAATGAGCTTATTTAACATAAATTAAATAGAATAATTTATAAAAGTAAATTATAGTTTATAAAATTATATGTAAATTAGTTTTTTAACATAGCACCGCATTTCTATGACTAGATTTTTAATGTGAGGGAAATTTAGAGATGAATATTCATTTACAGAGAAATCTCTTTAATGATAATTGGATGGTAATTCCTACGTTTTATCTAAATTATTTTTGTATTCATAATACAGTATGCAAATGACGATTTAGATCATTTAAATTTTTTCAGGGTAATACCGCTCCAACAAAAGAAGATTCGGTGATATCCTATTTACCTTTAGCACATATCTTTGGACAGCTAGTTCAGGTAGGAGGAGGCATTTTTGTCTAATTTCAGTAAAATTATGAGTAATTATGAGTATAATTAATACTAGTAGCGAAACGGAAAGTGTTATATAATTTTTTACTGTTAATAAAACTGTATGTACAGGGTGATCAGCGAATAAGCCTTGATTTCAAAATTAAATAGCTCTACAAGCCTGATCGATAGAATTATGCGGTAAACTGTACGCTAATTAGCAAAACTGTACAAATGCTGCACAAAAGTTTAGAAAATTTAGTTACGAAAATCGTTAACAGATGGCGCTCTAATCTCAATGTCCATAGACGCTTTCAGTGTGACGTTAAAAATGAAAAATGACTCCCGATCTGACTCCTTGTGACTTCTTTCTGTGGGGAGCATTGAAAGACACTGTCTATAGAACACAATCCCGCTACTCTAGTTGAGCTTGAATCGTTGATTGGTGTTCCATGTGATTCCATTTCCGTTGAGACATTGCAAGACGTGATGTCAAATTTCATCGTTCGATTACGCCATCTCATTGTTTCGAACGATCATCTGTTAATGATTTTTGTAACTAAGTTTTCTAACTTTTGTACACTATTTTTGCAGTTTTGCTAATAAACGTACAATTTACCGCATAATTCTATCGATCTTTGTTGCAGAGATATTTTATTTCGAAATCAACGCTTATTCGCTGATCAACCTGCATGTGTGCTTCAGTACGCGTTAGTTCTGTGCAAATCATACTGTTTGATCAAAAATTTCCAAATTTGACACTTATATAACTTGATTATTGTAAATCCATTTTTTAAAAATTAAAAATGGAGAGAGATTAAATTTTTTTCAACAATATATCATTTAATTATATATTAAAATATTTTATTACATGAAAATGTTTTTTCTCCAACTGATAATTAAAAAGTATCTGTTGAGTAATGCAAATTTCTTACCTGTTGCTCTCTGAAGCTCATTTTAATAAACTTTTAGATATATTTTGTAAGAATCGATTGTATTGTTGCAATTAAATTCAAGATGTTTTTATAGTGTATAAAATATTTAATAAAGTTGTCTTGCATTGTTCTACCCTAAATTATTATAATTTCACTTTCTTTCTTATCTTTGATAATAATTAAGATTATTTTCTTATTTTCTTTATTTCACTAGTTTTTTTTCGTGAAATCTATATATAAAGTTCCCCAGGATCTTAAGTACATTACGAAATATATTTAGTAAGATGAGTGGTTACAATTACCAGTTCTTTTCATAGTCATGTATAACTTTTCAATTTTAAATGCATCATTTATCTTGATTTTGTAAAAGTAATCGCATATTTTACTGGAGCAATATAAAATCGAAGTTAACATTGAGTATGTCTAAAATCCTATCATAATTTGAAACTTGAATATATTTTATAATAGAAAACTGTAAATATAATATTAAAATAAGACATTTAATTGAATGCAGAACCGCAGTTAATGCTGCCGGTAAATAAATAGCATTAAAATGCTTACAAATTATTAAAGAGTTATATCATGTAACATCTTGTCCTGTGTTTTTAAACACATGGTGATGACAATAATTTTCTGGAACATCAACTACAAAAGAAAACATTAAAATAAATTATTAGTCATTAAAAGTACAGTGGATTTGGGTTTAAAACAACATATGCTATTAATTTCTTCATATCGGATATTTCTCATCTGTTTTGTGCGGGACTATGTTCTAAGTCTTATTTTTTAGTTTCTATTCAAATCCTACTTTTTAAAAAAGAACAAATTATTATCGAGAATAATTTTTGACCATATTTGTTTGATCATGCATTTGGTAGTGGATGATGAGATTTATATTTTTTAAAAAATTATTAAACTCATAAATCAATAATCCTTTAAATAATTCAAACCGTCAGTTTGAAAAATATCGATAAATATAACAAAATTGAAAATGTTGATACTTTCTTGTTTACGTTAGGGAAACGATATTTTTTTTTATAGATTATTCATTCTTCATAATTTCTTATATGTCACAGTACTATCAGTATGGATACAATAACCAATCTGGTAGTAATGTGACATACAAGAAATTAAGAAGAGTGAATAATCTATAAAAAAATTTCCATTCAGACCCACCATTAAGACACTAGTATAAAACTTCCAGCCGTTGACAGCAACACTGGTGGGAACTATGTTTATACCCAAACGGCTTTCACTGGCCACGTTATAACCCTTCCAGTGGAATGCACGTAACGTCATAGTTAGGAGTTAGTTGATCCCTCACCAAACTGTAACAACTCTTGTTTAGAGAACCATCCACCATATTGGAAGTTTCTCATCCCATTTTTCAAGAGCCTCCTGTGAGAGGTGTAGTTACAATAAATATGAAAATGAAAGAATTTCGCAATGTTCATTTCCATACTTTCATTCTTTATAAATTATTTTTGACAGTTACAAAACATGATGTACACTTGCCAAAACTTTTTCAAATAAATAGTTTGTGTTTTATTTGAGGGTTTTAGAAATTAATGGAAATTTTTCGTACATTTATAGTGATAAATTTCCGTTATAAATTTAAGCATTTTATGCATTGTGTATTTCCTTTCCTAAAATAGTTAAATAAATTTATGACAGTACACAATTTTTTAACAAGTGTTCTATTAAGAAATATTTGCAATGCTCTCATTTTCACTAAGTTTTCAATCAAGTAAATTCAAGAAAGTTCAAACCCCTTCAACAATAAAATTCATTGAAGCAATTTGCAACTATTTATAAGTTTATGATGAAAGATACACGAAGTTAAGAAATTATCCATTTTTTATATAAATATTTTTAGCTTCTGTTTTTGATGGTTGGTGGCAGCATCGGTTTCTTTAGCGGTGACATAAATCAGTTGGTGGATGACATGAGAATATTGCAACCTACTTTTTTCCCAGCAGTTCCAAGATTGCTGAACAAGTTGTATGATAAAGTTAGTTTATTTTGATTATTTTGCTAAAATATATGATTGGATTTAAAATTAATTGCTTCTTAATTCTTTTAGTAGAATAATATATTTTTATATTTCTTATCGACTCAGTCATGTTTGCTCGTTAAAAATATTTGATCATTTTTAATTGTTGATATAAAGGTCCTATTGTTATAATATCGCTTTTAATTTATCTTTCAAAATTTAGAAATTTTTTATAATGTCTTTGCGCTTACATTTTTTGCAGGCTCAAGCTTTAGTACGAAGCAAGTTGAAAATCGACCTATCTGGTGATTATTCTACAAAACAGTGAGTTACCGTTTCAGATGCTTTATGAGAATTTATATTTAATAAAAGCATGAAATAAAAATAAAATCTTTGTTACTTGTTAAAAACGGTTATTTATTAAAATATTAAAATTTATATTAGTTAATTACAATTATTTGTTATAATTTTATTGAACAATAGTACGTCCTTTTCTTTCCCTCTGATGCAGAGTCATAACTTTTTTCATAGTCGTAAATATATATATATATATATATATATAT